>JAPDEI010000051.1:0-277492 GCA_027569055.1 Aspergillus baeticus
CAATTGGTGAAACTAAGCAAGTCTCTTGTGTACGTAATCAACTAGTTCTAATGAAGTTCTGCTGGCAGAATCCTAGCGCTTACACCAAACTTTCGTTTTTATCCTTTTGTCCAGATCGTCCTCCGTAGAGAATAGATCTTCGTCCGCGGAGGGTCGGAGGAAACGAGACCCCAACGTCACATGACCACGAAAGGCATCTAAGACAACTAGAACTCCTCGTCCTCTTCACAACTCCCAGGCTATGCGCCTGCTGAAGCTATGGCATCGCAAATCACACCTACGTCAACAGTTTCCTCAAAGCGCTCAACAGAATTGATTCCGAGACCAGGCCTGACTACTCGACGACGAGATAAACCCCAGCTTTCTTGTAACCAGTGCCGACGTCGAAAGTAAGTATCTGTCTCAGTGGATGAGCAATACTAAAGGTATTATGTGGTCTAGATCAAGATGTGACCGCCAAAGACCGTGCTCGTGTTGTACAGCACGCGGTCAGTCTTGTACGTATCCCGAGGGTTCACCAACAACGGGCCCTCCACAGCCGTTGCCTTCTACAACCAGCGCACATGACCGTATCGTACGGCTGGAGCGCTTGGTCATGTCCATGATGCAGGACTCAACTGCAAAGTCCAGTGTTGATCAAGTCAACGACACCGACATACATCCGGTACCTGGGCCTGGTACCCCGGCAGAGACTATACCTATAGAGACCCCGGTCGATGAACACTCCGAATGTGGGAGCCTGAGAATTAGTGACTCAGAGCTCCGCTACGTTGGAGGAGATCACTGGGTGGCAATTTTGGACGGAATTGCTGATCTAAAAAATCATCTCGACCGTGAGGAACAGCTGCGTCTGGCAGGGGGTTACAATACTATCGGGAACGAGCTAGACACTGCTGATGCTATTGCACCACCGCGATATAAAGGTGCTTTATTGCTCTATGGATGTCGGCACGCAACTTCCCGCGATGATATCCTCTCTGCTCTTCCTCCAAAATACGCCGTCGACCGCTATATTTCGCGCTATTTCAACTACTTGGATCTTGTGTCATCTGGTATATGAACTGCGCTTCCTACATGATGAATAAAAGCTCACTTGTATCAAATGTTTATAGCAACTGTTCATGGACCGAGTTTCCTGCGCGAGGTAAGTACTGTATCCCTGAGATGCCTTTGCGGGATGTTAATGTATGCAGTACGATGCGTTCTGGGCTGACCCTTTCAGCGTCCCAGTCGTGTGGATTGGACTACTCTTCAGTATGATATGTCTTGCCTGTATATCTTCTGACCCGCCCGAGGGCCCAGAGTTAGAACATCATTCCCTCCAAGTGGACCTGTATCTGGAAAAGACCGTGCAATGCCTGGTCATGGGCGAATATACTAAAGCTGGCCCATATGTCTTGGAGACTGTCATTAACTACGTCTACATTGAATTTGGTATACGCACTGATGCTGACAAAGATATGTGGTTTCTCCTTGCACTTGAGGTCAACTTGGCCAAACGCATGGGCTACCATCGAGACCCGAACCACTTTCCTGGCATTTCTCCATTTCGAGGTGAAATGCGAAGGCGACTGTGGGCAACAGTGCTGATGAGTGACATCCTCCTCTCGAACCAGATGGGCATGCCGCGTATGATCTCTGATTGGCAGTATGACACATCCGAACCACGAAATTTGGACGATGCCCATTTCGACGAGGATACCAAAGAATTGCCTCAACCACGACCAGAAAGTGAACTTACTACTGCTCTGGGGATAGTAGCACGAACACGGTTGTTGAGGGCGCTTGGAACCATTGCTGACCTTACAAGCGCGGTACAGCCCTGCAGTTATACTGAAGTAATGCGGGTGGATGGCATACTGCATGCAGCGATACAGAGCCTTCCCCAACCCTTGAAGGTGAAGTCAATGGCGGCTAGCCTCACCGATTCACCACAAGCAATTATATCTCGCCTTTTTATTCAACATATGTTCTATAAAGGACAAGTTATGCTGCATCGCCGGTTTGTTTATATACAGGATTCTAAGAGCGAGAATGCTTACGGATACTCACGAAAAGCATGCGTCGATGCCTCGCTGGGCAGCCTAGAGATCCAGAATGTCCTTGACGAGGAAACCCGCCCGGGAGGTCAGCTTCACATAATGCGCTGGCGGGTTACCTCTATCATGAACCATCAGTTTCTTACAGCTACTATGCTTCTATGTTCGCTGCTGCACTGTGGACCATCTATGGAGCGAGAAGCTGAGATTCGGGTTGCGTTGCAGAGAGCAAGGGCTATCTGGATGCGCAGAAGTTCAATCTCTAAAGAGGCCAAAAAGGCTGCGGAGGCAGTGAGCCTTGTACTCACTAGAGGTGGGCAATACACAGAGACTGGTGCAAAACCGCTTGCCACCCAAGACATAACTACTGACCTAGATTTTGGCCAACCGGCGTTTTTATCAGATACTGCAAGCCACAACGAGGGTGAGTCTATTGCTAGTACGAGATGTGATCAAACTAACATCTTACTAGCTGATCGAATGATGCCCGATTTCTTGAAAACTTTTATGGCACCTGGCCTCCATGACCAAAACCTCGGTCTCGATATGAATCTCTACGGAGACCCTCCCGATGGATGGGGGACGTTTGTGAATTGGCCTAGCTCAACTTGAGTGCATCCTACTAGAGGATCTTGCTATCTACACGCCGCTGACAATGTGCTCTCTCCTGGTTGGTACAACATCCTTACCTGGAGCACTTAGGCTCTAAAAAATCGCCGGGTGAACATTGTACTGTATGTTAAGATGTCGGTGTTACCAGAAAATCTAGATAATGCCTATCTGAAGCTGACTGTCTCTAAGTTACGTCCTGATATACAATACCCTGCATCCCTGGTACGCAGATGGATGGATGGATGCTCTAACGTTAGCTATTCCGAAGTCAAGCCGACCATAGTATATATCTACAGCCTTGAGATGAACTGTATACTAATTTCTGGCAACATTTCTACCTTGAGACCCAACAAACAATATCAAATACCCAGACCGTCATGTGAGTCTTGTATCCATCTGGGAAGCTAGGGCGCCTCTGTATAGTAGGATAAACGCGCTAGTCTCAATCGAGCGGCGGTGCTCCAGTAATTGCTTACATAATTAAATGCCTGAGGCGCTGATTGCCTTCCACCTTCCTGATCGGGAACGTGTGTTTATGCGCAGCCCACGACTCTCGCTGTTCAACTGCAACTTTCCCGCCACGTTTGACCGACTCAAATTGTTGGAATCAATTGCTCACATTCTCATTGGATTTCTGGATACGAGATCATGACGTGTTTTGGATCGACCTGTTGACGCGCTCACACTCTTTCGCATGCTACGTAGTCGGTTCGGTCGCTGTCCTTCTCGCATACTGCACTCAATCAATGTTCTCCCACAGCGCAAGCTCCTCCCCGGACATTCTTGCGCCACCTGGAGATGTCGACTACCTGATCTCCTCCCCTTTCAAACCCTTCCAAGGCCGTCAAAGCAGCGCCATGTCCCCCGCGAACCTCCGCATTCTCAACACGCCCGGTGCTGGGCGACGGAAACGGTCGCGCATTAGCCTAAGTCCCGCGAAGAGTGCGCACTCGATACGGTTTGATGATATACTTCTTCCAGGGTCACCAACGAGAAAGTGGAATGGTCGGCAGCGGTCCATTTCCCCAGACAAGGCGCAAGCGGAGGGAAACGTTAGTCCCTGGCGGATTCGCGTGACGCTCGAGGCGACACAGGACGATCAGGAGAACCAGGGAAGTCCTTCGCGCAAACGACCGAAACAATCTACGACCACGACCAAGATCCCGCTTAAAGATGGCTCTAAGCAGACACCCCGACGGGGCAGAGGGCGCCCTAGGAAGTCCGACACCCCCAAGGCAGCTCTGAGATCTGGTAGCCCTGGCCACACCCCTGGCCCTATTGGTAACAGCGGACAAAAGAGAAGGCCTGGCCGACCGAGGAAATCCCAGCCGGAGGCCGTCGCGGTGGAGAGCATTGAGCAGGTAGAACCGCAAGTGGTGGCACAACAGGCTGAACTAGCCCCGGCAGGTACGGAGCCAGAAAGACGCAGCTGGAGTCCTCTGAACCTTGCCGGCGATGCCGACTCGGATGATGGGTTTGGCGACGTGATAGATATTCCCTTCGACGTTCCTGATCAGATAGAGCGACCGGCCGGACATAATTCAGCTCCTACCTGGGAGAAAACTTACGGCACCCCAAATGGAGACGAGATAGATCGCTTTTACTCGCGGCCAGGCGATGATGAGCTACATTCGACGCCCTCAAAAATGCCATCACCTACCCGAGACCTGCAAGCCGTGTCTGCATCCCCTGAGAATAGCTTACACGCCGGCCATACGCCACACCCACCGCGCGTCTATCCCACTCCAACCTCGTCATCGCTATTAGACGATGAACGACAAGAGAGCAACAAGCCGGTGCTGAATACATCTGGCAATGAAAATAACCCGATACTGCTGAGTGACCCTGCTAGTGAGTATAGAGATTTCGATACAATCATGGAAAGCGAAGGGTTTAGCATGGTATCGCTGGATACATTACCCTCTGCCAGGCAACATGGTTTCCAAAGCAACTCAAAACTGACCAAGGGCTCTTTGAAACCATTCATCCAGCGCGAATCCAACGGCGTTCTCAAGCAGAAGGCGCGCGTATTGGATCCACAGCCAGAAAGATTTTCTGTCCCAAGCCCAAGTCCTGATCCATTGCCTTCTCCAGATCCGCAAATCAATTATCCTCTACTACCGGTTCAATATCCCCAATTACCGGCAGCGAGTCCGTCTATACAAACCAAACGTCAATCGCGATCTCCAGCAATCGCCGCTAAATCATCACCAGCTCCACCGAGAAAACGATTCCTTGGACTTGCAAAGTTGGTACGATCAGGAATTGCCCTAGGGAATGTTCTTAGTCATTCAAACCCGGCTCCGGCACCAGGAGAACAGATCGCCGACTTCATGGAACCTCGGCGGCGGCTAGAAGAGGTATTCAGCGATCTTAACCCTAACTCGCAACGACTTCTACGAGTAGCTTTAGGACTTGGACAGGTGCTTGCAATAAGGAGAAAATACAGCGAGTTACGGAGCCCTGTACGGAAGGCTTTAGTGGAGGCGGAGAATTTGGAAGCTGATGAGGAAGATCTCAGCAGCCCGCGCTTTGAGTACACAAGGAATGTCTCCAGAACACCAAATCGACAGTTTGACGGTACGGCAGAGTCGCCCCTGAGCACAGGGATGCAACAACGGCGGTTTGCGGAGTGGCAGAGAGAGCGAGAAGCCGTTAGCCGGGCAATTGAAGAGGCGAACTCAAGTCGAGTAATTGTTATCAACAGTGATGCAAGTGACTTACAGAACTCTGAAGGCGAGGGTGATGAACTCGACGAGCGTGGTGAGCGCGACATGTATGAATACTTGCAGTCATCGAGGCAGAGAGCGGGGGAGCCGCAGCATTACGAAAGTGATTACGAGCCGGAATACGTAGAGGAAGACCGACATGAGGTCGGCGAAGAAGGTGGGGAGAATGAAAGGTCGGACTACGATGCTGGCGCCGATGACGATGACGATGGCGGTTCCGTAGACATATGGCAAGTACAAGCTAAGGAAGAAGGAAACTCGGGCCGAGGGTCTATGCTTGAACCTCATAATGACGGACAATCGAGCCCCCAGAAAGCTGGCTCCTCTCCCGCAGATCGGGGGTTCAAGTGGACTTTCTCCCCGGGGCTCTGGCTAGACGGACAAGGAAAGGTGCCTTCTCTCGGCCAGTCGCGGGTTCGAAAGCTCCGCGAACAAGATGTCAACTTCTCTGACCTACCTGGCGCAGAATACACACCAAACCGAGCTCGTTATTTCGGAGAGAAGACAAGTCCTTTGAGTTCTGCGAAAGGGCGCTCTCCGCAGCAGCACCTGTCTTCTGCAGCGTCACAGCGCCATGTCAGTGTTGAGAGACACGATGATGAGTCAAGAGAAGAGTCAGAAGAACCTGATATTTTCTTGAATCTCAGCCCAGAACGAGACCTGGACGATGAAACATTCCAAATCGATCCAACAACAAGGCACGAAGACGAGTTGCGACGCCACCAATCCGATTTTGCAGACAATGCCAGCCTCTCGGATGTTGTGGACGGAGGAGCATCTGCTCACGAAGAGACACTGACGCCGCAAAATCCAAAGCCTGCCAGCAAAGATGGTCAGGGATCATCCTGGTTTCAGAGGATCACAAATTTCACGCCGGCCTGGTTAAAAGCCCCGGGCCGAGATTCAAGTCCGATTCGGGACCACTCAAGTCCACCGCACAGTCAGTCGAACTCTCATGCTCCCACCTTGCAGAATGAGAATTTCGACCAGGATGAAGATCGTCCGCTTGCACCAATCCAAGAAGATGACGAGCGAAGGCCTCCATCTGTTATTGAATCTGAACCAGAGTCAGAGCCTACGCCTCCCAAACCACAGGCCAAAGCCAAACTGGCCTCAGTTTTAGCCTCACCAAAGCTTGTGGCAGAAGAGGCAGAGGAAATTGAGAACGAAGAGGAGGACAACCCTGAAGCAGAAACAGACCGAGCCCAATCCCCAGAGGGGAAAGAACAGACCACAAGACCCCTCTCCACCTCAGGCTACTTCACAAACGCCCACTATACGCTCCTCCGCCGCCTCCTCCGCCTCGCAGAGAAATCCCCCGAATTCTTCCCCTACCACTCGAAGCCTGCGCATGCTGAAATTATCGGCGACTACATCTGGACCTCCGACAACAGCTACGGCGTCCCGATCACCAAGCTGCAGTTCGCCATCATCCAGCGGTTCAGGCTGGAACTCGCCGTAGGGGACCGCAGGGCTGATGGAGCAGGATATGTCGGGTGGACGGACGCTGATTTGCATCGAAGGCTTGTCAGCGTCATTATCGGCCAGCAGATTAGGGAGGACAGGAGGAACGAGACGAGGGCTACGCGGGCGATGCCCAAGAGTATTATTCAGAGGGGATGAAGAATGATTGTGATTTGCTGGTATGCTATATGCGGTGCATGGTCTATTATGTCTCAGGTTTCTCTCTCTTTCTTTTCTTTCTTATTTGGGGTTTTTTTTAATCTCAGGTCTGCAGTTGGCGTTGCATTTTGTCAGGTCGATCCGGACGAGTACACATGCTCATGAATGGTGTTTGGCTGCCTTTTGCATATTATATCTTGGTGGCCATGTAGTCATGTAGAGCGTCTGCACTGAAATGGGCTGGATGTTTTCTTTTCTAAAGAGTTAGTTCATGATTGGATGTCGTGTTTGTCACAGTCAGCTGCCCAACAAATTTTCCTTGTTTTTCTTTTTTTTTCCACGCATATTTTTTTTTTTTTTTGCCTCCATCCTCTGTCCATATTTTTGAGATCTATAGGGATTGCCTTGTCTCTCGACCCCTACCACTCAGTAGTGGCAATTGAATAGCATCGCTGGTCCCGGAGTTGAATATGGAGCGAGAAAAGCCCCAAAGTCTGGTGATCGTCTAGTGACTCTAGTGGAATCCGTCTGCCGACTTATGCGCCCGCGAAACGTCATAAATTCTACGTATCCCCTGCACCAACCATCTCTCCGACCGCCACGTTGAATAACCCTGTAAATCAGTACCTGAACAAGGGCCCCGTTCTCAAAGCTTTGCGCCATGCTAAGAACGTGTAAGCCGGGAACCCTTTCTCCCTGGGCTCCCCTCTCCTCCTAAGGCTCCTATGCACTCCGCCCTTGGCGCCTTGATCGCGTGCTAGTGTGAGAACAGTGCTAGTGCCAACATATTCTTGTCTCAACCAGGCTCAGACCTGCAGCGTGCAGATAGAGCAGCCATACACAGGCCGTCCACTGGGGATTCCCAGATCATCAGGATTCAGGGGAGGTCTAGACTTGTTGTCGGAAAGACCATCGCTCTTAACAGGGAAAGGTTTTCCCCCGCGAGTCGAGCCGATCCCGTCTGTGTGGAGAGATGGGGTTGCAAGTCGGAGCGTTTGGTTGGGAGCCAACGCCCCGTGGCGGCAGGGATAGACATCAGCGGGCCTATGATCGGCCCGTATATTGGCCGTGAGCTCACTGAACTGCGTAATATACGCAAACTGGGATTTCGCTGTGGAAAGGGCGGTAACTTACTTTGGACACAGAGTCTTAGAGTTCCTAATAGTGTCAGCGAAGAGAGTTGGGCATATATAAGACGCTGGGTGTGCTAGGGCACGGACACGGTTCTAAGCCAAGTCTATTCTGACGAGCCTCGCCCACGAAAGACCAGAGAATATACTCCATACCTCTTTGCTTCCTTACAATTGTTGAACCTCATAGACCCAAAATGGGAGTCAGTCACCGTGTCAAGACCAAGTACGTCTTTCGTCTTCCCTTACCGTTCCCATTTCTCAAGACGAAAGGTACGGCTGGTAAGGGAAGGTCTGTAGACGATGAAGACGATACAGAAGATGAAGTGTACACCACCGTCGGGCCGACAGTCCACATTCGATACGAGTCCGACCCCGAATCCGAAATTGAGTCCGATGCCGACATCGACCCTCTCGACATAAGTAGGCCAGCCGCCGAGCACGGAAGACTGGTAAGCTGGGACGGTGTCAAGGATCGAGTTCGGACCCGATGGACAGCAGAACAAGAAAGAAAGCTCGTACATGCTCGGGCAGAGCTGGCGAGGTGTCAGAAGGCATGGTCCTCAGAGCAGGAGGTATGGCTGAAGTGTGTAAGTGTCCAGAGCCCGTTCTTTTTCAAACTTTTTTCACCAAAGTAGGTTGAATGCGTAGTGCCTTTAGATTATCATAGCGGACTTCACGAGTATCGTTAGCAACAATCTAACCGGATTGACACAATTGGACAGGAGTGTTTTGAGACTAACTGATTTAGATCGAGACTTTGACAGAGGAAAAATCAGCACACGAGGGCTTCATCAATAACCGCGCAAAGCATATCGGCGACGAACAACACCACTTTCGGAAGGCTTGCGATCGAAATCGGCGGCGCTCAGAGCAAGACCAGGTGCAGGCGCCACCACAACGTCTGACTCAGGCTCACCGTACGGCGAGTTTACCGGTGCGACTGGGGAGACTTCGAGGCAGGAACTCGTTGAACTGAGAGAGATAAGGATTAAACGAGGGATATCAAAAAGCGGAGAGCGGAGATCGAAAATGCACTACAGATAGTAGCCAGTCAACGTTCCTTGGGTCGGGGCGAGATAGTCTGTGGGCTGTGTGATAAGGTAGGAATAGACAGCAAAAACAAAAGAAGCTAAGGAGGGGTAACTGCCAGCAAGGAAGGCACAGCTGATAACAGCTTAGATCCCGGTGGGTAAAAGTCTTCTCGAATCGAGGCCTAGTTTCCGGGTCCTTGGTGCTTCATTCATGGCTCAAGTGAAGAATGCGATTATGACGCTGCAGGATCTCATTATTGTGTACACACTAGAACATATTTGTGGGTGCAATCCCTCGCCTTTTTAGGCAATGATAACCTGTATCCATGAATACATCCCGCCATGGATTCATATATAGTACATATTAAAACCAGTTTCTCTATAATCCACCCATTGGAGCTTCCTTCCCCCTCTTCTCATTATGCATCTCATTAATCGCCTCACTAAGTACCCAGCTAAGCAGTTGTCGCTTCATTAAAAGCTTGCCCAGAGGCCTGCTAAATCAATCGACATGGGCCTCGACCGGGCACAGTGACACTTGATGTGGCGCTCAGTGGGGTTATACAGGGCTCGAGATTTGGGTCGTTCATGATAAACTGGGGATAATCGCACCAGAGGATAGTAAAGCTAAAGATGTGAGAAATCACAATTGGTCATTGTGTATGCCGACACTTCAGCCTCGGCAATCCAAGATCGCTAGACTATGCATGGCTTAACTAGTTCTGATCTGCCTATCTTTGTCGGAGGAGAGAAGGTCCTGTCTGTATGCGCATGAGGTATAAGCTTAAGCCGCATGATCGACAAACTGCTGTCAGCCTGTCAAGCGTCAGCCAAAGAGTAGCCTCAGACTTATCTGCTCCCGGCCACCGCCACTGCCTGCCCCTTCTTCTTCAATAGTAGAGATTCCAGAACACCAGATCGGGAAATTGCTCACTCAACTCGAGCTTCCACGCGCTACTCGCGATGGGAGGTCTGAGAGCTGAAGGCGACGGAGGATTTTACTGATCAGAGATCTGCAGCGTTCTTAACAATGAGAAATGCGATTACGCGGGTGGAAAATCGAGCAAGGGATCATGAGCTGCTGCTGCATTATATGCCTCTTTTCGGTGTCCAATGGGGGAGTTCGGTATAATCAACCACGAACGTCTTCGGTGTGTCCGTGCTGTCGGGTCTGGAGAAGTGCAGTCTGGGGCACCCCGTTTTGACGGAAACAAGGAGGTGAGTTCTAAGTCTGGAGCAATGCCGAGGGTTTAGAGAGAGAGTTGTATTGAAGCGCCCTTGACGCGGCATATTGCGGCAGGAGCGTAACCCCGGTAGGGGGCGTTGTAGTTTAGCAGAATGAGGATAGTGACGACCCGGAATATTGTCCGGGTACCTGTCCAAGAACCAAGCCACCCTTAGACTATGATATGACCCCACGTCACCGGCCGAATAAAAGCATTGATTTGACATGGTGGGTGAGCGTGCTCGGCGGCCGCCGAGCTGCTGATAAGGACCGGCCGGCCTGTCGCGGCCACCAGAACAGAACTAACTACGAGCGCCCGAGTTGCACTCAGCAAAGGGCAGGATTACCCGGAAGAGAGCCCTGCAGAACACAGATTCGAGTCTAGGATTGAAAGGAAGGGGACCGAGTCGGAGATCTTCGCCTGGGAACAGTTTTGGTTGATTTGAATGGATGAGAGGGCGTATCTGACAAATTCCGGCTAGTCAACTGCCTGTTGATATCTGAGATAAGAAAATGTTACTTGTCACTCACAGTTCTGGCAACACAGACAGGCTCATGAAGAATCCTCTTATCATAGTGTGGCGGTCTTGGTGTGCTCCTACTATTTTAATTGTATTGTTTCCAGTCTTCCGCTGCATCCCATCCAATGGCTTTCGACACTATTCCCGATCCTCTTTCTGATCTATCGCGCAATCCAACGGCTGATTTCTTCTGCTCCCTTGGACCGCGCCGTTGGCATGATTGAGAGGATCTGCTTCTGTCTGCTTCAGGACAACATGAAATAACTCACTAACCCATCTTGGCGTTATTGAGTCCTCGCCCCCCGGCCACAAAACCGGCCCTGGCCCATTGCCACTAGATGCGTTGACATTTCTTAGTGAAGGATGCCCTGAGATAAGACACTGACCCGGAGCTGTATATTTTCCTCCATCTCGCATAACAGCTGACGCTTGTACTCCGTATTTTGTACTTATTATTGCGTCTGGTGCACTTTCCTTCTTATTTTGCTAATCTTTGCCCAGAGATGTCCCCAGAGCACACGGGAGCCTCTGATCATTGCCGTGCTTCACTGCTTCGGATCCCCCCACGGTGTTCAGTATGTCCGGCTTGAGCTCTGTCTGGTGGCCTGAGGATCGCGTCAATGCGACCATCTGCCCTGACTTTGTCTTCAAGAATCTCCCTGCCAGCACCTTGCCACGTCTTGTTGCTCCCCTGCCATGGGGGGAGGGCCTGACCAATGAGACCTACCTCGACTGGATCCTCGCCAAAGCTGGAAGGTTATTTCTCATCCTGCTTGATATTGGGATCCCCGAGCGTATATTCCATCTAGTGGATGAATCATTTGACGACAATGATCTTCCCATTGCCGCCCACAGTGTCGACCGTTTGCAGCTCTCCGCTCGCGATCCCAGTCGCGACTTAGATTCCAAATTCTTCCTCGCCCAGTGGCGCTTTGTCGTGCGCGGCATCGGCGAGGGGGTTCATGTCAAATATACCGAGAATGAAGGGGTCCCAGTGGAAGCCTTACAGACTGGAACTGTGCTAGCAAAAGAAGGCGTCGAAAAGGTCGTCCTGGCAGGCGCAGCCTGCAAAATATACTTGCGGACCCAAGTTACCGTTGGAGGAGCACCACATTTCTTTGAAGAGGACGAAGTGCTCGAGGAAATTCGCTCGCTGAGGCGATTGGCCCACGACCATGTCTATTCTATCTACGCATCATACTTTGTCGACAACACCGTCTGCATTCTATTCTCCGGTCTCTACGAAAGGAACCTCATGTCGTTTCTGGCAGATACCCCGCAGTTATTCAAAAAGCTTGCCAAAGAGCGGCGCCGAGAAATACTTGTCAATTGGCCCCACTGTCTGGCGCATGGCCTATCCTGGCTGCATGCGCATGGCCAGGTCCATGGCCTCATCCGCCCTTCCAACATACTTATCGATGCCGACTGGAGGATTTTCATTGGTCAGTTTGAAGCACTGGACACACTACTCCCGCCAGTCAAGGTGGACGATGTCGAATCATACCAATATGGCCCGCCAGAACGTTGGGTGCGCTCGATTAGTGTTCAGAATAGTGGCCCTGCGGGTAGTTCGTTACCCTCCGGTGGGCGAACAGGTCGCAAGACTGGCGAGGGTCTGGCAAGGCTCAATCTAGCTCGCCTAAAGGGGCTACGCATTACTGACTCGGAGCCTCTCAGTCCCCCTCCGGAATCAGTTGCCTCTCACGGCACAGTCATTCGAGTTGGAACCCAGGGCAGTTCCTCCCGATACTCCATGGGTCTCTCATCGTCTTCATCCGGGTCCAGCAACGGGAGCACAACTCGAAAGCGTGGGATCTCTGTGAAGCGTCCAATCATTTACACCCCATCTATTACCTCCTCCAATTCGTCCGGATCATCAGAAAACCGCGACTCCATGATCCTGAATGCCGTCGGTCTCCCCATGGCACACAGTAGTGGCGGCGCCCTGGTCCAAGTATGGCAGTCTCGACAGACCGACCCGGAAGCGTCTGATATCTTCTCACTGGGCGCCGTAGTTTTAGATATCTTCACATATCTATGCAAGCGAAAGATATCCGCCTTTTCCAGCCACCGCGGCGCGAAGAACCGAACAGCTGGCCGCGGCGGCGGGGTGGCCGACTGCTCCTTTCATCTCGATCGCAACATGGGCCAAGTGAGCTCGTGGATCACCCTTCTCGATAGCGACGCAAAGAAGCGTAAAGACCCCCTATTTCAGGCGATTCGTCCGATGCTCGCAATGTCCCGGGACATGTTAAGTCGAGAACCGACAAACAGACCCTCCGCTTTCCAAGTGGAGCAACTGTTCGCATGCGCATTAAAAAGGGCAGAGGGCAAAGCCTCACTGCATTGTTCATCTAACATATACCCGGGCCGACAGAGAGGACGACCAGACCGCATGCCCTCGCCGGCAGAGGAGCAACTAATGGTACCGAGAATATCATCACGATCACGATCACGCTCAGCTTCCCGACGAAACGCCCCGAAGAGTCCGAAAAGTCCTAGAAAGGATTACTATCAAGATGAAAATGGCTTGCTAAGCCCGACATTCCCTTCCTCCAGGAGCTATCTTAGCTCTTCAGACACCGAGTCCCAAGCCACTAGTGACACCGACCTCGACCATGAATACGCTGCCCCGACCAAGAAAGCACCCAGTCGAAAGAAATCGAGCAAGCGTCGTGGAATCTCCCCGGACGCTGGGACAAGCCCAGTGCTCTCCAACGATCCATCCTGGAGCTACGCTATGCCATGGATGACCATGAAGTAGCATACCTGGCTCTTGTTTTATCTTCAGCTTTTTTGATTCTGTCTTTTCCGCTTCTATATACCCCATTGGTTTTTCGCCATTCCTTTCTTTCTTGGAAACCCGCTGTACTTTACGTATCTTTTTTCTTCCTGGGTCGCCCCTTGCCCTCCTCCAGAGCGACTGGATTGGTCACTTCTCCCCATTGCTTTCTTGGATTCCCTATGTTATTTCTCATGAACCCTTCTAACCCTTCGTTCTTACAAACTTAATTCTGATCTGACTGACACTTGATGACTGATGAGGCGATTGTATGGTTCGGTCTCGGTATGATATCCTTGGTGCATTGTCTTGTCGTGTTTTGAAATTATAGGAGCTAGCTGTATATACAATTGTTTCTTGGTTCTTATTTGTGTCCCAGAAAGCGGAAGTAAAAGTAAGAGTAAAGTGAGAGTAAAGCGAAAGAACCATTCGATTATTTATTAGGCCGTGTTTCGGGCATCACCCCTAGCTGCTTCCAGTAATGACCTCTTTGCCTTTCTAAGTTCCTCATGGAGCATCTCGGTGGATTAGCCATCAAAGTCTTGCCAGGAGCCTCGCTCAGGCAAGCCGCTAATCAAGCTCCTTCTAGAGTGTCTGGTGAAGTCAATTCGGCACCATAGGGCTTATTTTAGCCAACAAAGACGCTAAGTGAGGCGCTTATTAAGGAAGTGCTTGGTTGATTGAGGAAATAGGTATTTTGCATTTAGAAGTGATGGATAAGATGAATCCCTTGATCACCACCCAAGCTTTGATTACCATGCTCAGGATTCCGGAAGCAATCGATGCGCTTCGTTTTGATGAGGTAAAGCTTGTTGCTGACGAGGGAGAAATAGCCACTAGTAACAGTCATCATTAGGGGCTTACCTTTTAATTGGGGGAATGTTTCAAGTTCTCAGCACGATGCCACAACCCAGACCGGCTAGTGGCGAGCACCGAGCTGAGCCACGAGACATTGCCGTGTGTCGGCTTGAGATGTAGCTGGGCTCACAAAAGCTCATCGCCGCTCTTTCTCTGCTTCTTTCACCCAGTACAGGGCGATTATTTCGAAGAGAAATCGACATAAGAACGTGGCAACCATGATTGGGCCATGAAGGCCGCCTATCCTCATCCCGGATCCTTGTTCAAGGTTCTCCGAGACTCCACGCAAGCTTATCAGGTCACTACGAACTGATGTTCATGCAATGGGCTGATCCCACCCCATTGATAGCTGAGCCGCAAAATATGAACAGTTGCTTAGATACAAGGCCCATCCACGTGGGAAAGACAGTTTGGCGGGGTTGGACAATAGGTGTATGCGAAATATTGTGGGCTTGATCATATATCTCCGAGGAGTACATCCTACTTACTTTCCACACTCTTACTGAACCCAAATTCTTTAACCCAAAGGTCTCGATGTTTTGCTTTCACTTATTGGCCACCGCGGTCCTTAATTTGTGTTGCTGGCAAATCCATGATGAAAGTCATCTGACCGGTCAGCAGCCACTCGGTTCGCTTACCTCTGCTGCTCTGCAGCTATTGGGCTTTCAAGATGACATCGGTGTGCAGCCTAAGCGCACAAAGGTGTTCTTTTCGGCGCCCTTGAAGTGATTTGTTTGGATGCGAGTACGAGATGGAGAGCTGCACCCTTGCTAGCAAGAAGCGTGGCGCCTTGTTGTGTTCTGGCCGCTGTGGACGGGGCAATGTCTTGGGTACTTCCCAAATATAGCTGAGACAGCAGTCAACGGAGCACCAAACTTGTGCACAGGCAGCTCCAAGCTCGATCTTGAGCTATTTGTACCGAACTGAGAAGAAAAATGATTGGTAATAATACCTTGTGCAACAATGCAGCACCGGTAGCGCTGCACGGGTCATATTTGCTATCGACGTGGGAGACATAGACAAAGGCCAGTTCATTGAGGCGCTATGAATGTACTGTTATTGGCCACATGCTACTTACCATGCGGCGCTGGTTGCTGCATGGTCACGGTGGTGTCACTGGCTGTTGTCAACAAGAATCGCTGTCACTGGCTCTGTTTCGGAAGCTCCGCCTGCTAACGATAAGGAAATGTTGTGGTGGGAAAACGTAGACCCGAGGGCTGGTCCGAGATGGGACGATTCTCAGCCCTGTGATGCACGAGGTGTGGGCAGTGGGCTTCAAGACATGCCGCTGGAGTAAAAACCTGCTGCAATTGCTGCCCGCATACGTAATTGTTGTCACAGATCACTAAGGAATTTCTGAACCCTGTTCTGCAGAACAAATTTCGGACAGAAAATGGGCCAATCGTGAGCTTTACCAGTGGTGTCGGCCCCCTTTTCCCCTTCTCAACGGGCTGCAATATCGTCATCCATACAGAGGGTGCGAAATTTCTTGGCGACGTTCGAGGCCTTCAAGACCCTGGTCGGGCCCACAAGTCACCAAGAATAATTGTGATCTACTGGAGATGAGAGTTCGGCTAGCAGATGAGGAGGCGGGCTTGGGCACAGAAGCTGAGATAAGAGAGCGCTTGAGCAGGGAGAATCAGAATATTCTTCAAAATCTGATTCAAAATTAAATATGTGATGAAAGAAGCGACAGGGTCAGGACCTTGGAACAGCCGTTATTACTCCTGAGAAAGCCGCGAGGAGTATTTCTAAATCCGATCGGCGGAGCTTGCGACGACATATGGGGCAGGCGCCAATCACTGCTACCCCTGCCGTCTCCAGTTCATTTACATCTCCAGTGCCCGCAAGCGTGCTCGAAACCAAAGTGACATCGCAGCATTCTAAAATCAATTAATTGTCGCCCTTTGTCTGCCCTTGCTCCTCCTCTCTCCTCTTGTCCCGACAGTCTCCAATCTTCTGCCTCAACCCGGTCCCTCCACTTATCTGACCTATCCAGACCATGCGACCCTTGGTTCACCTCTCACCAGACGTCACTCTCGCACAGAAGCTTCGTTATCCCTTCCAGACAGCCTGATTGGCACCCCGAACCGTTTGCCTTTGGTGGTACTCGACGTCACACCCAGACGCTTGACTCGTTTCCAATTATTGTCCTGGGCAATTGCATCGCCCGGTTCGACTCCCACATATTGGCCTCTCAATCTTCAGCGATCGACCCGATCAACAAATTGCAACAATGGCCACAATCTGTCCGTTCCGCATTTCTCGACAAGCGAGTGACAAGTTGGCTCGCAATGAAGCGTTCAGAGCGGTCAGGGATAATCTCAAGCGCCAGGAAATGGGTTCTGAAGCTCCTAGGTTCGTCCCTTTTGTAACCTTGTTCTCTTCTCTCGGAGTATTGGAACTGCACTAACACCCGATGGCTCGCAGTTTCTGTCCTTCCCACCGATATTCATGCTCCAAGGAAGCGCAAGAGTCGTTCCGGCTGCATCGAGACATCATCCATACCCTCCTATTACCCCTGTTTCTTCTCCATAATCAAGCGTCTCGCATCTCTGCCAGCATCTTACCCAGCAATAAAGGAGCAGAGTCTGAGCGGGCCTTTCGGGGCGAGGCTCGCAGCTCCTTTTCTTGGCTGCATGCAGTATTCAGTGAGGAGCACGATTGGTATTTGACCGAAAAATGCCCAGCATGCATCGTGCTCCACGTCTTGAATTCGGAGCCTACCATCCGGTTCGTAGCTGTGGCGTGTCTTTTGTCAGACCACTTACTCAACCCGGGCCTGTTCAACTCCAGTCGGCGGTTGCCTAACTTTGAATTTTGGCTTGAGGCGCTCGAGACAGCGGTGCGCGAAGATCCCTTCTGGGGCGCTGACTGCTGGCCGGACATTGAATACCGGGCCTGTTCGCTCACCGATGGCGTTAAGCAGCTTGTGCTGCAGTGTCTAGAATTTCAGTCAGTTCTAGACCGACAGAATACTCAATCTGTCACGTCGTACAAGGCAAACTTTCGGTTTCAGCGTGATTCAACGCAGTCTCTGCCAGCTCGCTCGAAACCCCTGAGCCCGCCCGAGTACTCACAGCTACCCCTGGTCAATGCAGATGAGCCTAAGCAGCATTTGAAGATCACCGCGAGCCGGTGCCTGCAGTCGCACTGGACGGACCGGCCTCGGCGGTTTCATACGAGACGGGTAGCCGACACTCGAAGCCGTTCGGTGACCTCCTAAGCCGATATCGAGACAACAGATGTTGTTAGCGAATTCAGGCTGTCTTCGTTCAGTCTTGGCCCTCTATGCTGGCTGATAAAGTCGAATGGGATTACGTAAATACCTATGACTCACTCTAACTAGTTTATTCAGAAACTAGCATATAAGTCAGGGAAAGAGCGATGGGAGAATGACCCACCAATCTTCCCAGAACTCAAATCTCACCCGCGACACGACATGGCGTCGTCCTCTACACCGACCCTTGGGTCCGTCAAACAGTTCCATTCGACATCATCACCGTTTGAGGAACGAATCGGCTACTATCGAGCTGTCCGCCATGGCCAGCATATTTTCGTGTCCGGCACCACCGCCGTCGACCCCGCCTCACCCAGCCATACCCCGCAGATACTTTTTCCTGGCGATGCGCGCCAGCAAACGCGCGTGGCGCTCGAGGAATGTATTAAGGCAGTGCAAGCCGTCGGCGGTAAGGGGGCGGAGAACGTGGTGAGAGTGAGAATGTTTGTCGGACAACGCGAGGATTGCACTGCCGTGGGTGAGGGGTTCACTGAGGTTTTAGGGCGACGTATCCAGCCAGGCGTTGGAGCGGCGGCAACGATGATTGTGGTTCGAGGTGGCTTCATTGACGAGAGAATGCTTGTGGAAATCGAAGTGGATGCAATGCTCGATTAATGGCAGAAATTTCAGCCAACTTCTGGCTGGTTCCACACCGAAATCACCCTCAGCAGGATAGATAGGGCTTCTGGATGCCTTCCTGTAATATAAAAATCACAAACACACTAGACCAAAACACAAACCAATCAATAAACTCACAACTTGAACATTCCACTGCCTAGGTAATCGTAACCGAGCCCCATGCCCCCCCACACAACACTTGTCGCTCGCACTCAACCTGACACACCCTAGTGGGGTGACACGCGCCTATACGAAGGAAGTTGAGCCCTTGATCAACCGGGCTGTCTGCCATAGCTTCGTGATTAAGCGATTTCTGAAAAGCCCTCCACATTCCAAGGATCTACGACATCCGTGCTGTGGTCTTCGCCCCAACCTGGCGCTTCAACCCGAACGACATTACAACGTCAATTAGCTGGTTACCTCAACTACTGAACGATTATATCATATCGAAATATGCCTACCCCTCTCATTACACATCACGACTCCATGTTAATTATGAGATCCTTGTTTAGCGGGGAAACAAGGCGGATCTAAACATGTCGAATCCATGGATTGTGTGCTTTATATGGCACATACCGTGGCATGGATTATAGACTTGATGGAGCCTTTTATTTTCTCTTCAATTGCTTCATTTCGGTTGCAAGTAGATACCGCGACATCACGGAAGTGCGAATTAATTTCCCTTGCCCTCGGCGATGGAGATTGCCTACCTCTGGCAACTTGGAGGAAAGAAAAGAAAAGCTCAATAATGCATCTAGATGGGTCGGATGGTCTATAGGTAGAGTTTTTGCATTCGGGGCCGCGTGTGTCTTAAAATCGCCCTGTTAAGTACAGTGGTCTGCTTTCAGCAGGGTAAAGATACCTAGGTCTCCCTTTTATAAGGGCTTTCCAAAAGGTTTAATGATCAAGTATTGCGTCGAGTGACCTGCTCAATAGCCTGTCTAGTTGCCCATCTATGTGCCTGGAGAGTCTAGCTTGAAAGGGCACATCAATAAATGCCTGTGGGAGCATATAGCTTCTCGTCGTCGAGAGCTTAAAGAGGCCATGGAGAATTTTCCTTGGCGTTCTATAGGACAGAGTAATTACACACAGATTCGGCGGCCTGCTCTTGCATGTATTATTATTATTATTCTTCTTCTTCTTCTAACATAGAAACCGGATTCGCCAAAAGTCTTGGGATAAGAGGGGAATATGCATGTTGCCGGATGCGGAATCCGTTGTCGTGAGCAGGATGAGAATAGTGCGGCCTGAGGCATGTGAACCGCCTGGTGACATTGTCAGATCAGGCTGTTAGGTGCTGAATTTAGAGTGTTGGTGACTCAGCAGGTGAGGGGGAACAACAAGAAGAAGAGGGGCTTTAAGAGTTGGTTTATTGGGTATCATTGGCGTCGATTAGAGTTTCCTGGCTGAGTTATCTGACTATTTACTTGTACCTAGTAGTGACAGGAACTGACTCAAGGGATATGTATGTTTTCCCCAGTGTAGACATGTCTGGCGATCTCTGCTACTACTGAGTGTAATAAGCGAAAGTTGTCAGCGAAGAAGCGCGCCGCTGCGCATGGATTGAATCTGACCTCGGCAAGGATAATTTTTCGTTATGCGGGAAAAGAGCGCAGAAAAACAAGGATTATCGACGGCACGGAAGAGCGCGGCAGGGCCGAGCCTGAGAGTCTTGCCCAGTGCGCTTTGCTGAACATTCTAGGCCTGGCTGCGCGACGACGGCAACCTGAGCGCCGGATGCGGACAGGGTGGGCTGTTTGATCGACCAATTAAAAAGGCTCCATTTGGGGAGGCGAAAAGTCTCAACGTCAAAGTCCAGGCTTTTGGGTCGACTACTGATGATTTTCATACTTCCTTCTCGTTTGAGATGCGCAAGGCGATGCGATTTAGGTTTCATCCTGGTCGTTGTTGGCGAGGAGATACGTGTGCCATATGGCGGTCGAGCCAGTGGGAACTGCCAGGTCAGCCTTGACGGAAAGGGCTTGTCACGGTATATTCCGTTCCATTCAGAAGGAAAAGAGGGCGAAGCGGGTTGCCTTGCCGGAGGCGTTGGGACTTTGTGCTTTGACACACTGGACGCCCCGATCGTCGTCGAAAGAAGCGGATTCCGATGCGAGATTCATGCCAGCCTTGTGCAGGTGAGAGGGGACCAGATTTTAGGTGCAAATGAGGTTTCGAACAGGCCAGATCGAGATGGGGCATCGCCATATCGGCCGGGGGTCTCGCCCTGTGTGCGCGCGAAGATCACCCCGTTTCTGAGTCTCCGTCTTCGTCTCGACAAACCCCTTCGCGGGTATCATATTTACTTTTTTTTTTTGCCATTTGACTTTCGTTCCTCTCGGCTTGCACGGAAAAGTGACTTCTCTCTTCTGGTTGTCAGCCTCTCGATGAGGAATCCGACCATTGGATTGGGGAATATTTTCCGACCTCTCCGGAGTAAGGTTTTTTGCTATTTACATGGGTAGCTGTAAGATGGTGGGACAAAGGGATAATGCGCAACAGCTCCCGAAGATCGCTGATGGATGCGGTTGATGCCGCTGTCTTTGTCCAGGGTGCGCCCAAGGCAAGCTTGAAAGGATGCTGTCTGCGAGTTGATATTGTGTTGTTCTATGTATGTATGGGGAAAAAGCAAAAATGATAGGAAAACTCTGAAATCCTGGTAAGCCGATTTTCCATGGAAAACTGCGGTTATCGGGATTATGATCTTCTGGCCTCCATTATTGCCGTCTTGGGCGTGAATAAAGTGAGGTCTGGCGCACATACATTTTTCTAGAAGCATGAAGTAGAGCCTCGAGTTGAGGTCTCATGAGACCTCACACTCCATTCTTTGGCAGACAGTCAGATCCAGTCACGGAGCATGTGCCAGGACTTGTTCTGGGCCTGATCGAAGGTCTCCACCGTGGCTTCAACCTAGACTGGATTCGACGATTACACGGACCTCCTGCCCCCACCACCGTCAAGGTCTCCAGAGAACCTCCTGTCCTGTCCTGCTGGTTATTTTAGTGCAGATTCTTAAGGGGAAGAATAATAATCGCAGAGCGTAAGATTTTCGAACCAAAATAAGCAGCAAAACCGAGCGTTGATGACTGCAGAAACATTTCGAGATTCGCTGGTGAAAGAGGACAGAATTTATTCCTTGGGACTCGTGTCATCGACTCGGCGGTCGAGACCACGGTCCAAAGAGTCGTAACCCACACTGGAAGTCTCTGGGTCAACAACTTGTCGCGGCGTCATATTCCATCCATGATTCCCGTTCCCCTGTATGCCCATCTTTGGCCAGGCCTTCCTGTCGCTACTTGGTTTTTCTCTTCCTTCCTTTAATCTCCCTCCCTTCTTCTCCACCACCTCCGGAGTATCATCGTCGCTCTGTCACCACCGTTCCGCTATCCTTTTCATCCTCTTTCCCCTCTCCTCCTCCTCCCTCCCCTTCCTCTCATTTACGAAACCACGTCTCTCCCTGTCTGATACCTCCACACCTTTCCGACGCCTCCCCATCGCCGTCGACTCTCATCGTCCGTTATATCCCAGCGACCGACCAGTATTTCTACGCTCCAGAACTTCTACCCAACCGACCTTCGAGCTAAGGTCGGGTATCCAACTGCTCTCGAGTTTCCTGCCCGTTGCCCGTTGAACCCGACGCAGACCTGGATGTATTCTCCACAGTGCCATGGACCGTGTCTGTCTGCCTCAACGGTGCGAAATAGTTCTGTCATGCATTCACAGTTCTCGTCAGATCGCCCATCAGATACTTCCGCTGAAGCCGGTACCTCGCGCCAAAGAATCGTGACAACTTCCGATCAACCCTACGCCCATCGAAGACCTCTATCACCTCGCTCCCAGCGCCCACGAACACCCTCTGCGTTGCCCCAGAGCGTAGTAGGCTCAGGTCGACTGAAGCGCCGGGCTTCACAAGGCTCTATTTTTAATAAACCTTCTCCAGTCTCTCGCTTTCTCTCTCGCAGTAGTGCTGCCGCACATCCTCCATTTCTCGATACCACAGGCTCGGTCAGTCGAGCCGCTGAACTTCGAACACACTCCCTCGATTCACGTCTTCAAATTTCCACGGCTTCGAGTTCGCTGGCGGCTCGAACGACCCAGTCCACTCCCTCAACTGAGTGGAGTTCGACAGACAAGGACGATTATCCCGCTGTCCTTCCTCCAACACCTCCCGAAGACGACGACCATATCGCTTGGAGCCCCCGGAACAATATGCTAGTCTTCGAAACACTCAACCAGGGGCCTGGACTAATGCACATGGATGACGGACCAAATATGGATACTGCCTCTGGGAGTGGACCATCCGATACCTTAGGTAGTCCCTCCGACAACATCTCGCCATCGAGTTCCGGCGGAAGCCCCAGATCCTCTGGTGGTGATATGGATTGCGACGACAACTCCTGGCTGGAAAATAGCGTGCATACTACAGGTAGGTATTCGGTTGCATTTTTTGTGGGATCGTCATTGACATGTTATCCCTTACAGTTTCGTCACTGCCATTTTCAAACGCTCGAGGAGAAGCCGCCAAAGTCGTGTATCAAATGCTTCCATATCCCTGTCCTGCAGATAAGCCCACAGGCTCAGAAATCAACGAGAGCGTCTTCTGCTCAGTCGTACAGGCGGTACAGCACCGTCTACAACACGGCCAGTCGCCTTACATCAACGTCACCCACGCAGTTCCGGAGCAATTCAGTCTTTCCAACCTACCTCACTCACCCCCAAGTACGCCCCACTCCCTCTTTCCCTCGGACGACTACTTCAGACCCACCGCCGTTTTCTCCAGCGCTGCGGTTGTGTCTGCATACCACGATTTCCGAGGACCAATCCAAGCCAAGGCACCTCATTTCCCGGTGCCAATCGTCCCCCCGTTCAGCGTTCATATCTCCGTATTAGAACGCTATCTTCCCCCGTCGTCCTCACAAGAATATAAAGATCTCTTCTCTCCCAACCGACCGTCATTCCTCGTGGATCGATTGAGTGAACTTTCACCAGATGGAGGCTCGCTACTCTTCATCTACCCCACCCGACGGGGTGCATCGACGTTCAAGTCACAGTATCTCGGACCTATCCTCGACCCCTTGCTTCGCCAACTGGTCGTAGTGAACGAGCTATCAGCAGAGATTGGTCGCTATCTTGGAAAGGTCTCGGCCGTCGCTCACATGGATGACTTCGATACTATGCGGGCGAACATCGAACAACTTTGCGGTACTCTGAGTTCCTCATCATCACGGTTCAATATCGTGGATGCTCGTAAGGGTAGCGTTCGTCTCGAACGAAAATTATGGTCAGAATGGTATATCCACCAGGATAAGACCAGAATGAAGGAGGTCATCAGCCTCTACTGGCAGAATAGCCGTCGTCTTCCGGCCTCCAAGTCAGTCATGAACACCCCCGGCTATCATCGCCTGGAAGACAAAGAGGTGACGTCTGCCATGCTGCTCAGTGAGATTCTTGATGGTATCCGGAGGCGACCATACGGTGAAGAGATGGAGCCTCGAGACGGAATTGAGCTGGGTATCTTTGTCATCCGCCGATCTCACTAAGCCATTTCATTGGCGCCCGGCCATCCCCATATACCTTTCTTCTTCTTCTTCTTCTTCGTTTCTTTTTTTATCACATTCTCAGGCCTCGGAAAATAGGGTCTACACTGCATGGCGTTCTCTGGTGTTGGGATAAGAGTAGGGAGTGTGGGTTTACTGGCATACATTGGACACGAATAATACCCGGATTGGCTTTATCATTATGCACTGTCAGGATGTGGGATGAGTATGAGTTGCGGTCTTGATAGACACGATCTATGTATACCATTATGAGAACTCAAATTCAAGTTCTATAAAAATTGTCGCGCCGTATTCTATGCATATAGTCGTCTTCTACTGCTGAAAAATATTGTGATATCGGAGTGCAACGTAAATGAGCCTCTTGTTGGAGAGTCACCTGGGCGGTCAGGTCAGATATGGATCTAGGCCTAATGTGGACGATAGCCACCCGCTTTCTGCCTCATCCGATGGCCCATTCGGTTCGGTGTTTCTGCGTCTGTTCGGCTCGCTTGCTTTTTCTTTTCTCTTCTTCTTGTGTGCCTTGATGTATATGTTTGTCGTGCTGGCTCTAGACCAAGTGCTATGTGCGAGTGCCCCAAATTCACACTATAGCGTTATCTACCGAACCGCTCATTCGGTTTCTTCTCTCTCATACCAAGCGCCCTGACCTTTCTACTGATCCTTCTCCCGCTTCGTGACAACACTCGTTTCAACAGCTAGTCTGCTTAGTCGAGCCATGGCTTACTCCCCTGCTCCCCCATCTCCAGGCGCTGGAAGCGGTGCTCCAAACATGTCAAATGGCCTTCACTCTAGAGGCCGATCAATCAGTCCCCTGACCAGCATGCCACTTTCGAAGCGGGACAAACGGCGCAGCGCACTACAAGAGCGCCTCCACGACCTCACGGCGTCTTTCAGTCAGAATCGCGATACCCAGTTTCGACAGCAGTTACATGCTCTCCAGTGTGATATGGCCCTCATCAACGGTGCCGACCCTTACAATCCTGGTCCTCTCCCGGACTCCGCCGAGGAGATTGCACAATTGATCGAGAATTCCGTTGGCGGCCGTAAGTTCGCTAAGGACATGGCGAACCTGGCCGGTATGTGGTATTCTCGCTTTGTGCAGGAGGTCAATCAGGCCAAAGCTGAACGAGATGCGGATCTCGCTATGCTGATGGTAAGTCCTTTATCTTCAGCGTCGACGACAGGCTACTTTGACGAATGCTAAGACGAATCATCGGTATAGCACCGCCATAACAGTAATTTGGAACGGTTCCAGCGAGAATACGCCTTCCGCGCCCATTTTGCGGAAGAAGAATACAATAATCTTTCGGGCACCCTCCGTGAACGCCTGGTTCAGATGCTTTCGGGCAAGCGGGCTCGTCTCATGAGAGAAAAGGAGCAGCTTGACATCGCAGACACGAACGCCCTTCTCCTTCACCCCAATCAATTCAGCATCACCAATCCTGCCAGCCCTGGTGGCATCCATGGCAATCGCAAAACCAGACATACCCGTCATCGTGTCGACCTCGATGAATTAGGCAATGGAATCATGTCCGAACACTTGAATAAGAGAAAGAGAAAGGCCCCCGAGGAAGATGTTGGGTCCCCGGTTCGAGAGACCCCAGCCGAGCGCGCTAAGGCCCAGGTGGCCCAGCAGCAACTCGCTCCCACATACTCAATTCAATCCCTCTTCACAGAGAAGGAACTCAGTGCGCACGCCAACCAAGCGCACATCGCGACCGTTCACTTCTTCTCAACGTCGAAACGAGCCGATCAACCATCTGGTGCTGCCACTAACGGGAATAACACCGACGCGGATGAAGCCTCCGGTCTCGATGGAACCGGAGCCGAAGACAATGGCACACCTGCCACTGACATGGCTCGAACCGCAAGTCAGAATTTCCACGCAACTCGTTCAACCCGCACACACGGTAATCACGCTCTCAACCCGTTGGCCGAACTCTCTGATAAACCAGCGGTTCGCCCTAACCTCCCCTATAACATTCTGGCCAACTACCACGCCCGACCTAGCAACAGCGGCGCTCCCCCGCTACCCCCCTTGATGAACGAGGAGGTAGACGACGATTGGATCCGCATTGAGAAGATGCAGAACAAACACCTGGGACACGTCGACAAGAACCTCATCCGCCTACTCGTCGACCCAACACCTGCCGAAGTTGACGGTGTCCCTCAGAACCCGAATCGCTTCAATCTTCTACACCCTGACTTCCCCATGGAGGTTGGCATGCATCTTTATCCTCTCAACAAAAACATCGGAGAGAGCAACGAGCGCGCTAAAAAGCCGAGAACAGGTTAAATAAGATCCGTTTACACGAAGATGTCGTCGCTTCTTGGGCGTTTACTTTGGAACAGGCACACAGCACAGTTATAATAGTCGGAGGGACAGGATACACATACCGATACACGGCGTTTTGCTTGGGTTTAATTGGCGCGGATACCGGATTGCTTGGACTTACTTATATTCTTGCACTTACTTCATTATTCTTCACTTTTACTTATCTTTTTCATTCCTTTTCTCTTGATCTTGCTCTTCGTCTACTTGCTCAAAACGCAATGCTATCTCATGTTATCTTCTTTAATACTGCAGGGGTATGGTAGCAAATGGGCATGACTACAGTAGCGCCTATAAAAGTCTCGGCGATCCTTGTGCTTATGGGCATTGCCCGTAGACGCGGTTTCTACTATAATTCACAGGGCTCTTACTGCTCTCCGGAATTTTATTTTTGGCTCTTCTACACTATTTGGCTTTACCTTCCATATGGCTGGAATATTTATTCCTTAGACAGCTTTGTTCTCAGCATACCAATGCTGCATGCCGTGTTTCTTCCAAACAAAACTCATGTGCTGAACTATTGCTTCCTTCGTGTGAAGCCCCTTTACTTCGATCTCCGCTGGTCCTTGCCGCTCTATCGGTTTACGCGTGTGACAGACCGAGGTACTTATTTCTCCGCTCCTCTCTGCCATCTTCACGGAGTCGCCGGTGACCATTGGAAGGTCAGATGAGACACATTTAAGAGCGGAGTTAAGAGCCTTCCCATGGGCATTCAAGATGGTTAGACTACAAGAAGGTGTGTTCTTTTGTCTGTCTCGCACCGCATCTGTCGCGCGACCTTGATCATTAATTTTCACATGCATTTTGTAATGTACGGATAGGGAGTAAGTATGTATGTAGGCGGTAAGTAGGTATGTGTAGGTAGAGGTGAGTAGTAGTGATATTAGCATAAGTGGTATGGGACATCAGTATGCAAGTATGTATGAATAGTGCAGGGCATAAGCATAGGTGTGGTAAGGCGAACGAACGGAACCCGGGTCCGAGTCCAAGGGAAGAAAAAGGAAAAGGAAGGTTGGTGGAGGACATAGAACGAAAGAGAAAAAAGCGAGTCTATCTAGCAGGGTTCAATTCTCCCAATCAACCAAAGACCTTCAAGAAACCCCAAAGACCAATGCCGCTGAGAACGGGGATGGTGAGATTATCGTCCCAGCCGAAGAGATCAATGAATTCAGAGCCTGCGGCGACGAGGCCCGACACGACGCTCATGACGCCTAGGGCGAGTGAGCCCTTGATGACGCTGCCGCTCTCGCTGTCTGCTGACACCGTCCAGCCGATTAACCGCTTCACAGGGTCCGGGATGAGGTTGAGGCGGCCTGTAAACATGAATGCTCCCTCGGGGTCATTCGGGAAGGCGCCAATGTAAGGTACGAACCAGCCCCAAAAGGCGGCCGCGGTTATGACGCCAACAAACCAGGCGGCCATTGTGCCCGCAAGACTCTTCCCCTTGCGGAGGCTTGGGGTATGACGGCCGTACAGCCGGCCGAATGTAGAAGCAGCTGTATCGCACCAGGAAAGGAGGAGGACACCCATGACACCAACGTCCTTGGGGAAGAAGCGGAGGACAGTGTATGCGCCAACGAGATACCAGATCACGCCGTTGTAGCCGGAGACTTCTGTTTCGCGCATGAGGGCGCCCACGCAGCGGATATAGACCTTGTTCACCGTCTCGGAACGATGACGGAGGATATCCGTTGCCGCGATGGGGACGAGTGCTGAGAAAAGGTACGGAGTGATTTGGTGTGTTTGTACACCGCGACTGTAAAGGTGGAGTGTTAAGAACCCGATTGAAACATGTAAGAGCTTGCGCGGGATCTCATGGCGATGAATAAAATTGCGATAACGTGTGTGAAGAGGAATCAAGCCGAGTGGTGAAGGAGATCTTGATATGGCATCGACAATCCGGGTCCCGTCAGCCTTCGATAGCGGGGATAGAAAGCCATTCGTCTGTGGCGCGTGACCGTTTGTTCTTGCCGCCAAAGCTATCGGTTCTTTGGGTTCTGATGGTTTGGTTCTTGACTTGCGTCTGCGGGATCGCGACGGTGTAGAGTCCGCTGTCACATCCTGAGTTTCTTCTGTAACCTCGTCGAGGCGCTGCTGTCGCCGGGCTGCTGACCGTGTCGTCGGTGCTGAGTAACCATCCCCCGTTCTTGACGATGATCTCCCTTCTGACGGCGTGGGTGACGGAGAAATAACCCGTGGCGTCGCAGGGACGGCGCCTGGATTTCGCGGCGACGACATCTCTGCCGCTCTGACGGAGAAGGGTGGAAGGGCCGAGGCAGCGATCAATCCGGCAAGAGGGCGTTTATGCACGAACCAAGAAATGGGGGCAACGACGCAGGGTGTAAAGAAACCGTCTACCTCGGAGGACGAAATGATGGGCAGGTCTTCGAAGGAGAGAGATGTAAGGTAGATAGATCGCTAGGCGTGAGAGAGACAAGGTTGGCTAGAGCACAAGGCAGAGACCGCGCATTGCTGTCAGACAGGATACCAACTGGTCAAATCGAACTATCGGGGTGAGACTTTCTACCTCGGCAGGTAATTGGTTGTACCACACCAAAACGAATGACGACTGGGTCTCGGTTTGCTGCTTATCCTTCGCGGAGGCTAGAAAATCAGTCTATCGACACTGGACAGCGCTTGGGTTGCCTTTCCGCGAAATCCGGTGTCGATCACGTGTAAATCTGAAAAAAAAATGATCCACGTGGCAGAATCACACCGCCATAGCTATCTTATCGACAGATCTTTGATAAGGAAAAATTCCACCAGCGCCCCCAAGCACTGGCGAGGACAAGATACTCAATGGCGCCCAAACCACCGTCGGGCACTTCGTCAAGAGCCTGGGACGGGGTGTCCCCAGCGCTGTCGGAATGGGTGCTGGACGCTGTCTCCTCCATGGGCTTCACCCGCATGACCCCAGTTCAAGCCTCAGCTATTCCTCTGTTTATGGCGCATAAGGACGTCGTCGTCGAGGCTGTTACAGGGAGCGGAAAGACACTATCTTTCCTTATTCCCGTCATTGAGAAACTGCTACGTCTTGAGGAGCCTATCAAAAAGCACCATGTCGGTGCAATCATTGTCTCCCCAACAAGGTACCTTTCCCAGCCGTTGGAATTGGCAGAATAGTGTTGCTAATGATCCGACAGAGAACTTGCTTCGCAGATCTACAACGTCCTCCTATCATTGCTCGCATTCCATCCTCCATCAGCCGCCGTTATCAAGCCCTCCGAATCCGACGAGGACGCTCCCCGTGCCAAGCACTCTTCATCTATACTGAAAGTTGTGCCACAGCTTCTCCTTGGAGGCTCGACTTCGCCTGCGGAAGATTTGAGCAGCTTTTTGAAGCGTTCGCCAAATCTCCTGGTGGCCACTCCAGGAAGACTTCTAGAACTACTTTCATCACCACACGTACATTGCCCACAATCTTCCTTCGAGATGCTGGTCTTGGACGAAGCGGACAGATTGTTAGACCTGGGATTCAAGGAAACATTACAAAGCATCTTGCGCAGACTGCCAAAACAGAGGCGAACAGGTCTTTTTAGTGCTAGCATAAGCGAGGCAGTCGATCAGATTGTTCGTGTGGGCCTGCGCAATCCTGTCAAAGTCGTGGTCAAAGTCAAAGGAACATCAGGGGCGATTGATAAACGCACTCCAGCAAGGTAAATAGCTCTTTGACGGTTCCCACTTCTCATACTAATGTTCGACACAGCCTTCAGATGACCTACGTGACACTTCGCCCTACGCATAAATTCCCCGCCCTAAAACACATCCTTAATTCTGTGGAACCGACTCCCCTCAAATCCATATTCTTTGTATCAACTTGCTCAGGCGTTGACTATCTGTCTGCCATTCTTCCACTAATACTCGGCGACGAGTTTCAATTAGTGCCACTTCACGGCAAGCATCCCGCCAATGTGCGCCAAAAGAACTTCAACCGCTTCGTAAATTCTCATACACCCGCTATCCTCCTCACCACAGATGTTGCGTCTCGGGGACTTGACATCCCGTCGGTCGATCTTGTCGTACAAATTGACCCTCCATCTGACCCGAAAACCTTCATTCACCGATGTGGTCGCGCAGGGAGAGCCGGGCGGCGAGGCCTCAGCGTGGTCATGTTACATCCAGGCAGAGAGGAAGATTACGTGTCTTTTCTGGAGGTACGGAAGACACCGGTCGCTCCATTCCCCCAAGAAATTAGTGTTTCCGAAGTCGAAGCCGCAGCTGCCACGGAGGTTGCCCGAAATGCAGCACGGGCAGACCGCGCGATCTATGACCGAGGACAAAAAGCGTTCGTTAGCTGGCTCCGAAGCTACAGCAAGCATCAAGCTAGCAGCATATTCCGGGTTGCGGATTTAGATTGGGAAAGTTTAGGGAAAGCCTGGGGACTATTGAAGCTTCCCAAAATGCCTGAGTTGCGAAATTTCACTGGGGATCGAACCCTGGGAGTAGAACTCGATTGGGACACGTACGCTTACAAGGACAAGCAACGAGAGAAACGTCGTCTGGAATTGCTTAAGGAGATGGCTGAGAACCCTCAGCAGGCGTCAACGAATAAAAAGCGTCCCAGCGACAGTGTGGCATGGAGCAATAACGCGGAAAACAGGAACAAGAAGTTGCAACGGCGGGAGAAGAAGCATGTGCGCCAGGAGAAGAAGCGATGGGAGCAGATGACGGACGAGGAGAAGCGCGTAGCTCTGGAGACCGAGAAGATGGTGAAACAAATCAAGTCAAAGAACGACGAACAGCGACGGCTCCTACGGGTAGCGGCCAGAACCGACAAGGCTGCCGGTGGAGAGAAAGAATTTGAAGGCTTCGACTAATCCCTCGAGCCCATATTAAGTTCTTTCGATATGCCTTATATATGATGTCATGTACTTCGGCCCAGCGCAATTGACAGTGAAATATATTCTATTATATGAATATACCTAGTGATGTATTGTTGCGTTCCATCGATGCTTCGACCTGATTGGCTACTTTCGTCCAGCCCACCTAGATAAAGTTCGCTCGCCTGCTCCCTTCACATGGATAGTCAATCTCTCTTTTCGACTTGAAGTTAACTTCACCTGTTTCGAAATATAGATTCAACCTGAACAAAGCCGACTATCCCAGGCATAAGACCCAGTTGAAGAACGACCCTGCGTTGTGATGTTAGTTTACGTATAGAAGGGGCCCGGCAGAAGGTTCAATCAAATTTAATTAAGTTATCCCGGTTTTCCAAACGCCGTCCTCTCTACGCTAAACAAACATCAAGGGGAATCTCCACCCGCTATGCAGTAAATACAGGAATCTATCCCAGGCAACATCAACGTAAATAGCGTCATTATCCAGCAGTTCACTCACTCATTCTCAGCTTCATTCTCCTTGGCCACCGGCTCATTCGCCAAGTCAGTATCCATAGTCCAGAGATCATGCTCACCGACCGGAGACAATTTAGGGAAATCTTGGTCATTTTTCACCACTTTCATCTTCGTATCTTCAGCTTCTTCAGCCTTAGTATCAGCAATCTGATCCGCGCCTCCATCGAAATCCAAATCATCGAACAGAGAGTCCGCACGGGGACGGCCATCGGTGTGCTCAGCACTGCCTTGCTCGTTCTCCTTCTTGACCGGCACCAGATCCGTAGGTGTAGTCGCGCCCTTCGACGACATCAACAAGGACATCATCTCCCCCATCTCTCCATCAGCGACATCGTCGGACTTTTGAGGTCTCGCCTCGTTATTCTGGGCAACCTGAGTCTTTAGAGCCTTATCAATACCTCCAAACTCAGGTTTCGATGCTAGAGGCGTCTCTACTCCAACCATATCCAGCAAAGCTGGCGCAGATGTTGACGGAAGAATCAATCTGACCGAAGGAGCAGCCGATCGAGACGAAGATCGAGATCGTGTTATGGGCGCAGATGCAGATACAGTCGCCGTCTCAGAAACAGGGGAAAACGAAGGACCAGACCGCGATACCCTCTTCGCCGCCAAAGTCCGAGACAGCGATTCACCCCTTCTTTTCCCAGACGGCAGAGGCGTCGACGCCGAACTCGCCTGCGAAATCGATCCGAACTTCATATTGCTCCAGGCCACACTACCAGCACTATTCCCATTATTTCCAATGATCGCATTCTGCCCGACTGCAATAACTCTTCTCGGGGCCACGACTCCGACTGCGGCGGCCCCCATCGCCAACGACGAACCAGCCGTTGAAAAGCGGCGTTGGGCTTGATACTGGCTTTGCACCTGGTTCTGAGCCAGGCACTTCGGACATGCCCGCTGTCCGACGCCCTTAGCGATAAACCGGTTTTCGCATACCTTGACGAGTGGCTTGTGATTTGCCGCCGGGTTGGGAGACGGGTAGTATTGGACGTTTGGGCTATCACAGGGCTGGACGAGTTGGAGGAAGACGCAGGTGCAGCCTGTGGCGTTGGGTTGGTAGTAACACATTTGGTAGGTTTCTTTTGTTGCTTTTGCTTTTCGTTTCGATTCAGAGTAGTGTTGAAGGTCGTTTGTAAGTCTTTCGAGACGTCGTGATCGCAGCCGTACTAGTATGAGCGTAAGCGTGTGTAGTGTATTGAATAAGAGAAACTATCCGAAAGAGGTAAATGCACGGAACTTCTAGGCAGCGGGGGAAGGGTGTTTATAACCTTCCTAGGGTGGAAAGAGCTCGGGGATTTGTCTTTTTTAACTGTCATTGTAAAACATGTATCGCTCCCTCTTTGTCCGTCTGGCCTGCGTCTGCCTTGCAAGCAACACTTCAGCAGCCAAAGAATGTCTAAGACAAAGGGTCATGCGGCGGGACAAAGTCGCTTTGTTGGTCCCTCACTGCTTCAGACAGCTCCTTGACGCCTGGTTGGTCTCTAGGCAGTATTTCGATACAGCATTCTTTGAACGATGAGACTTGAATTCTTGATCGAGAGCTCCAGTGGTATTCAACGCCGTATGCAATCCTCATGTGGATATGCGGTAAAAACCTGAAAAACAAAGACAAAACACGATCCTCGCAATGTTCCCATAAAATGTCACGCTCAACTTGTGGCCTGCCAGTATCATGATGGCGGGAAGATGCTCCGAAACAAATTGACACGCATTCAATAAAACAGACAAGACAAATCCATCGCAAGAAGCACAATTCCGTTCCGACCAACAGAAAATAGCGCCCCATATGCAGTTATCAGATGAAATACACCGAGAGAATACGGGATGCAACGAACACAGGCGGACACAGAAAGGACAAAACAGACGCAGCGAGGCGAAGAACATAGAAAAGAGACCAGAACGAAACAGAAAAAACTTCGTAGACTGACATACAGCAACGGGAATACCTTCAACAGGTTATTCATAAGGCAAGTGTCTGCCTCAATTCCTCGACACCTTGCTGGAAGATGGGGAGATACTCATCAACCTGGGATTCGTCCCAGACTTCATTCACAATATGGACGGCCTCATCGCTAATTCCTAGAGTCTGTGCAAGGCTCGTCGGTTGGGGCCAAGCAAGCCGGCTAAGATCGCCGGAAGGACAATGCTCGTAGAGCCACTGGGCGTCCTGTGCAAACTGGTCGTTGCCAAATTGCTCAGCAGTGGCTTCCACAGCGGGTGCAGGTGTGGAGTCAGGGGTAGGGGCGGTAAGAGGGCTTGAATAGCGACTTGCAGTACGAAGTCCACTGGGAGTCTTGGGCTTGTACTTCTCTGCTTGAGAACGTGCTCGGGCCAAAGCTTCCTCATCGATCTTGCCCGGGGTAGACGTGGGTTGCCCAGCACGAATAGTTGGACGCGGAGTTGATGGTTGAGCACTAGAATTTCCGGTCAGATTAGTCAAGGCTTGCATAGAGAAGAGAAAAAAGCCATACCTTTCAGATGTAATAGGCTGCATGAAAGTAGGAGCCTGGATAACAGAAGCGGGAGCAGGAGTGCCGGGAGGAGACGGAGCACCGCTAGAGTCCGAATCATCCGAAAAAGCATCATAATCAAGCTGGAATGTTCCTGATCTGTTGGGAATGAAACCAGGTCGCTGTGTTGGATCCACAATACGCTGTGTTGGGGTACCTGGCGTAGGTGTAGTGGGCGCGGATGAAGGCTGAGGGTTGCCCATGCCAACGAAGTGGATGCCAGTATAAGGGTCGGTAGCACGAGCACGGCGTCTTGAAGGGGTATCCTCTGGGCTAGCATCAAAGCGCACTTTCTTCGATGCTGGGCGCTCTGTCTGCGCACTGCTACGGAGTGCGGTCTTGGCGAGTGAATCAGGCTTTTTCGGTTCAGTTTGGGGGACTGGAATCTCCGTATCCTCGTCCCCGCTTTCGGAGCTATAGCAGAAGTAATCTAGATCCATTCCATAGCTAGATCCGACAGGGTTGGGGATAACATCGGGTGATGGAGAACGCTTGCGCTTTTTCTTCTTCTGCGACTCATTCGCGGCGGGGGTGGCGTGAGGGGTGCGATCACGAACGCGCTCAGGCACAATTGGGGTGGCAGACTGGTGCAGCTCCGGTCTATCGGGCGTTTCGTGTTCAGGTTGGGGCTCCGGTGCGGTTGCGTGCGCACCTGATGTGTTGGTGGTAATATCCCCAAGGTACAAGCTCCTGTCAATTGGAGCAGGGAAAAGTGAGTAAGATAGGTTGCGAGGACGCTGGGCGGGAAGCTGTTCACTCAAACGACGGCGAGACTGTGACCCTCTCTCAGGAGCATCAGCCGAAACCGTTTCCGTTGGCTGAGTGCGCTGAACGCGTTCGGATGATGGTTGCTGGGGAGCTACGTTGGGTGTAAGTAAACGAAGATCATCGACAAAGAAAGCACAGCGCCAAAGCTTACCTGAAGCTTCCGACCGCTCAGGTGTGCGAGCAAAGAGAGGTATGAAGCGAGAGAAAGACCGTGGAACAGAGGTCAAAAGTCCACGAATGTTCCAGCGGGTGTTAGTAGATTCAGGGGTAGACGGGTCTTGGGCGGTAGCAGGTTGCTCTAAGACAACTTCATCTGTGTCTTGAGTCTGTTCCACGGAAAACTCGGGGTTTACCTGTAGGGGTCCAGGGCTGGGGCTGGCCGGTGCGGACGACTCGGCAGCAAGGCGGTCGGCTTCATTTTGAGCGACAAGCTTAGGAAGGCGGAAGATAGTCCTGACGATCCGACCTTCACTTTCTTCGCGTCGGCGAAGCTGCCTCTCGGAGTAAGAGACTGGAATGTTTGGTAGACGTCGGGGGAGAGTAGCACGGCGGAATGGAGTGCTTCCGGGGGCGCCGATGTTACGACGCTTGTTTGCTGAAGGAGTGGAGGGTCCGGCATCATTTTCGGGGGATGCTTGGGAATGGGCCCGCTTTCTGTTCACTTTTATAGCTGTTAGCGACTCTTTTCTGCTGTTCTTAATGTTCTGCTTAGTGTCATTGGGGTTCTTCTTCTTCTTGGGTTGTTTGTCACGGATCCGTGCGCTGGTTCGCGTTGCCTTGGGTTGTATCTCTTTGGTCCGAGTAGCCTTGGGTTGGATCGACACCTTCTTCTTGGTTGTGTTTTCAAGGCACATAGAAGGGGATGATAAAGGCAGATCAAGGGGAACAGTGGTTGGGATAGCTTCAAGTGGGGTACCAGCTGTCGAGATTGACAGAGCCGGACATGCTGGGGAAACAGAGGGAGCGGAGGATGCGGATGCGGGAGACAAGCGGCACGGGGTAGCAAAGGAGACAATTGGGGTAGGGGTTGCAGGAGCCGTCCGATCTGGGGATTTGTGATGTCCTACACCTGTGCAGGTGCCCAAGTCAACCTCCCCGTTTTCAGGTATAGGCGAAAGAAGACGAGGTTCCTCTACATACTTCCGCAGCTTCCGCTGATAGCGGGTTAAGCGAAGTTTTCTGCGGGATACCTGAGGCGTTCTGGGAGGGACCTGGGCTCGACGGATAGGAGGGTCTGGGATTAAATCAGACGACTCTACCGACACCACTGGTGCCAGCTGTTGCTGCGCGCTTTCACCATCATCGAAGATCGATGACGGTGTTTCTGGAATGGGCGTAAAGATGGTGCGCGGCGGCAAGGGCGCCCGCTTGGGTGGTGCGAACAAGCTGAAAGATGGGATGCTTGGTTCGGGTTCATCGAAAGATGATGAAATCGGGGCAGCGGCAGCAACAGAGACTCCCGAAACCAGAGCCGGCTCGCTGGCGGTCTCTTGGGCGGCGCTGGTGGTGATTTCAGGCTCAGGTTTGGTTTCGGGAAGTCTCACTGGCGTAGTGGTTGACTCCAAGGAAACAACCGCTTCTTTGGACGAGTAATGCGGAAGGTCAAAAAGAGACAATCCAGCAAAGCTCTTTGCGAGAAGGTCGAGGGTTGCGGTGAAGGACGTATCCTCCACGGTTGTTTGTTCGTTAGAGTCCACAGCGGAAGCCAACGGGGAGACAGTCTTCTGGTGTTCAATGGACTTTTCGCAGATAGCGAGAATGTCAGTGGACTGCTCGGATTGGATTGGCTTGGCGGGTTTGGGTGCCTCCGCTGTGGTCGGCTCCGTCGAAGTCACCTGCACAGAGGTGCTTTGGACTGGCTGGGCAATGGTACGCTCAACCGCGGCGTGACGTATGGCTAGGGACTCGTTGAGCTGGGCAATGGTGGCGTCGTCCAGCTGCAGGTCTAGTAGCCATGACGGATGTTCCGGCGAGTTGGCGTGCTCGGAAACGGCGTACTCCAGGCTGTCGAGTTCGTCCGGGTTGAGCTCATACCATGCCGGGTCAACAGAATCACCCAGATCGGGAAGACTGAGATATAGGTCTTCTAGGGCGTCCAGGGATTGAGGGTTAAAGGGGACTTCGGCCTCTTGGCGGGCCAGGAATCCGCCGAAGTCCAACTCTGGATCCGATGCGACCTCCTGGGCCTGGGAGGGAGGCGGAGAGGGAGGAGAGAACGGGGGAGAAAGGGCAGAAGAGTTGAGTACAGGAGTGAGGGGCAGAGGTGCATAACAAGGTGAGCGTGAGAGGTTCTTACAGGAGGAGGATTTGGGTTCCAAGAGGGCCTTGTCTGACTTGTCAGACTTTGAATCTTCAGCGCCTTCGGCAGTGCGATCTTCGTTTTCTCCGGTCGATTCGATGATAGTTTCGGCGTTAGAGTCGGTCTCTTCAGAAGTAGCTTGCTGGGCCTTTCGCGTAGTCTTTCGAGTGCCACGCTTAGGGGCCTTCCGAGTCTGAGTCTTGGTAGTCGCGGTAGTAGATGTAGCGGTGGCAATGGTGGCAGGAGCAGCATATGAAGCGGTGTCAGAGGAGGTAGAGATAGTTGTGGCCGCAGTCTTTCTTGAGACGGGCTTCTTGATTTTGCGTTGACTCCTAGGACGAGTTGCGGCTTCAGTGGAGGGCTCGGTGGCCTGTTGGGTGCTAGGCTCTTGAGATGCAGCATGAGAAGCAGACCTGGTCGATCTGGTTACACGACGGGTAGTAGTCTGTCGAGTTTCAAGAGAGACGAAGCCACCAGGCGAAGCGGGCTGAGAACGAGTGCGCATCTTGACTGTTTGAGTTTGTGTTTTGTGGATGAAGAGACTCGCACGAATGGCACAAACCGAGTAATTGTCGAGATTATTTATTCTCAGAGAGAGGATAGAGAGATGAAAAGCTTCGAAAGCGTACTTTTGCGGAAGAGATGTATGTTTGCAGAGATCGCTGGAGAAATCGCTGGACGAAGCTTTAGGAGGATGGTGGTGAGAAAGAGGAACAAGGAGGAACGGAAATTATCGAAGACATAGGTTGTGTGTTTGTGTTAAGCGACGCGTTCCTAATGTGTTAGCAAAAATTTCCTCCCTGTTGTTGTGAGCAAATTTGAGTTGTTTTGGTGTTGGGAAAATCGAGACTGAGACACTCAAAGTCCACGGGTGAGTTGAATTGAAGAAGAAATTCCCAGGAAGGGAATGACGTCCCGGCAGAATACCTGGCGGTCAAGTTTCCGTCCAATGAGAGCTGCATCACACGTGGTACGCCTTGGTTGCGTCGCAATGCATTGAATGCAGTCGGGAGTGGGGACCACACCCGAGGTCTCAGACAATAGAAGCCGTGCCCAGGAGCAGAGTGTTGATAGCATTATTGTTATTCGCTACAGAATCATGCCTCAGGTCAGGCAAAATTGCACCTCTGTGCGGATGACGTGCCTGCGATGGCTGTGCGGGAGTTGTGCACTCGCCCGTCCTCTGAAATCCCAGATCCCACACCGAGCAAAAAAGCCATTATGCTCTCCCGACAAGTGTTCAGGCAGGGTTGCTATCATCTACAATGATCAAGGAGAATATAGAAATGTAGGTTGAATAGTAAATGTACACACCGACTCTTGGCCCGAGACAGAACCGGAAAGAAAGGAACCCAAAGACAAATGTACAAGCGCGGTATGAATTACATGCTAATCTCACCCTTCCAAGAGGCATCGGACAAGCCCAACGTTTCCATAAGGTTCTTCCACCTGGGACCGCCCCTCTCCTTCTTCCGCAGGTATCGAAGCAGCTTTTGTCTCTTATGAACTAGTAGTCGTAGGTTACGCTTGTTGTGCTTGTCCTGTCTGGTAGTTTCCAGATGCCTCGACAAGTTCAGAATCTTCGCTGTAAGAATCGCGACTTGAACTTCGGGAGAGCCAGTATCAGGACCGACTCGTGGAGTCTTTTCCAGATGGACAGTGGCCGCGTCATGAGCCACAGCGGAAGGCTTTGGGGGCAAGACATTGTCAGTGTTGTGCCGCCCAAAAGTCTCAATGCAATTCTGTATGCGGATGCGCATTTGATCAGCGGTATTTCCATTGTTTATGCTCACAATCCGGTTGATTGCTTCTTGAGCATTTGCATGTTCATTCAGATGGTATTTGGTGACCTCTCTCTCCCTTAGTGGATCGGAGGTGTCTTTGTTAGGGTCGTTGAGCGGTGTGGTCAGGCTCTTGGAGTACTCAAGGGCGTTCTCGAGCTCTTGCGGCGTAAGGAAGTGGTTGAGTTGGGAGCTTTGTGAGGCAGCATGTTTTATCTTCAGCTCCTCAATGAAAGGTGTCGATTCGCCGTACACAGGGTCGCCCAGTGACCCTTCACGCTTTTCGGCGAGGACCTGTTGACGGGACAGGTTCGCAGCCTTGCGCTGGCGCGCTTGAGTGATCAAATAGGGATCATGTCGTCTGCGCTCTCTCGATTCAGCGGACCCGGCTCTCACGGACGTTTTGCTCGGGGTTATCGCAAGTCGGGCAAGTGGACTTTGGATATGTGAGGAACCTGAACAGCCGCATTGTCAGTCATCCTTGTCGGAAGGAAGGGGCATAAACCCATACCAGTAAAGGGCTTGAATGAGGACTGGAGAGACACGCGTGGGGGCATTTTGTAGCTCGTAGTTGTTGGATTATCGGCACTGACTGGTCCCCGACTGCCTCTTTCTTCTGGCGTCTCGATCCAAAATCTCAAATTGACCACCGATGCGCTAATCCACATTCGCCGGGCTAAGTCATGTGACGGATCTCCGGCAGCTTCTGCTGGCTCACGTGAAATGGCGGTCTGAAGCGGCGGGAACCAACCAAGGTCCAACCCTAGCCCTAAAATTCACAAACGGCAAGCGAAAATCGAAGTGAGAACCACCGCGGAGGAAAAGTTGTCTTTCGCGTCAGTCCTCTCTTCGACCTCAACATCGCGACAAGCGCCAGACGATTGATATCTTCAAATCGCCGTCCTTTGCAATATCAATCGCCCATCATGGCCCCCTCCCAGCTCCCCCCCATCTTCAACCCCACCCCTCAGGACATTGAGATGCTCCTCGCAGCTCAATGCCACCTGGGATCCAAGAACCTCCAGGTTCACATGGAGCCCTACCTGTGGAAGACTCGCCCCGACGGTGTCAATGTCATCAACATTGGCAAGACCTGGTACGTTTTCGGGAGGAAATGAGATGAATTGTAGCTTGGAAGTGCACGGGTCTAACTAGTTGCGCGCAAACCTACAGGGAGAAGATCCTCTTGGCCGCCCGTATCATCGCTGCCATCGAGAACCCGGCCGACATCTGTGTTATCTCCGCTCGTCCCTACGGCCAGCGCGCCGTCCTAAAGTTCGCCTCCCACACCGGTGCTACCGCCATTGCTGGTCGTTTCACCCCCGGTAACTTCACCAACTACATCACCCGCTCTTTCAAGGAGCCCCGCCTCATCATCGTCACCGACCCCCGCACCGATGCTCAGGCCATCAAGGAGGCCAGCTACGTCAACATCCCCGTCATTGCTCTCTGCGACACTGACTCCCCCACCGACTTCGTCGATGTCGCCATCCCCACCAACAACAAGGGTCGTCACGCTATCGGTCTGGTCTGGTGGCTCCTTGCCCGTGAGGTCCTCCGTCTCCGCGGTACCCTCGCCAACCGTGAGGTTGACTGGGACGTTGTTGTCGATCTCTACTTCTACCGTGACCCTGAGGCCGAGGAGAACAAGGAGATCGCCGAAGAGGCTAAGGTTGCCAGCACTGAGGAGGTTGGTGCCGCTGCCATCGAGTCCGGCTTTGCCGGTGAGAGCTGGGATGCCCAGGCTGCTCCTACCAGCACCTCTTTCGCCGCTGGCGGTACCACCAGCTGGGAGGCTGATGGCGGTGACTGGGCTGCCAGCTCCGCCCCCGCTGCCGGTGGTGAGACCTGGGCTGAGAGCCAGCCTGCTGAGGGCAAGTGGTAAAATGCTGAAATTGGCGCCGCGAAAGCAGCTTGTTAGGATTGTGTGTACGTGCTGAAGAGAAGGATTCCTAAAAATTATCCCCCTGGCATGTCTATCCTAGCCTTTTGTTCCGCAATTACTCAAAAAGAAAGGACAAGAAAAAACGGCAAAAAGAATCAACCGATACCAACTTCTTCACCCTTTTTCCACCCTCTCACTCTCACTCTCTTATGGTATGCTACAGCGCGTTCACCTTTCAGCCCGCCCTTACGTCGTCTTCATGGTTCATCGGGGAGGAATTGCTTGTCAATGATTGTTCGGCACTCATGAGGGAAAGATACCCGGTTGTTCTCTTAGTGGACTCCTGGGGGAAAGCCCTGTACCGTCAATCCCACAAGGTGGACTTGAGCGTTACCTTGGTTTCTCCCTGTATGTTATACGTAAATGGAAAGTGATGCAACCTACCAAGTATTTCGTCTTTTGTATCTAATACTCCGTCATTGTAACACTGTAAAATCTCGTAGCTATAAATGGAAGAGCGTAATAAGCTTCCCAGAGGCTTGAGAGAGATAGTTTTAATGGGTATCAAACTCCAGCATAACAAATTCAAACCCATCTTCCTTCACATAACAACACAACCACCCTTCGACTGCCCACCGTCCGATGTGGTAGTCATATACGCCAGCCTCGCCAGATCCTCAAAGGTCTGCGGCATGAGTTCCCCAGTCACAGCCGAGCATTCCGCGTAGCGATCACAGCGAAGCTCCTGCGCGATTCTATATGTCTTTTGCAGCCCGTCAGCTCCTCCCATCAATTCAACCCCCGTCATCCAGTACAGTAACTTTACTCACCTCCTGCGGATAAATAAGCCCTTCCCCTGGCGCTCTCAAATCCCTCTTCAGACCTACCATCATGACCGGTATACGCTCGCCTTCCCCGCGTTGAAAGTACCTGATGATATCACTTCTCCACTGCAAATCCCACAGTAAGTATAAGCTCTAATCAGCGAGTATTTCTCTGTATAATACAAGACTCACCCGTTTCAGGCTATCTAACGTTTCTCGATTTGAGATATCAAATGCTATGAGAACAACGTCTGGGCGGAGCGTCGTCCAGTGTTGATTAGGACTGGCAGTGTCGTATATTTCAAGCGTAAATGACTTTTTAGAGAAGTTTATGTCATATATAAATGGCTGGTCGCTATCTCGTAAGAGATCGATTTGACCATTCGAGCTTCCAGTCCTTCCTTGCTGCGCTCTAATGTTCTTAAGGCCTCTGTGAGTTCGACGGTCAGCTTCGTACATTCAGGATAAAAGAGAGTAGAATGAGTTATCTTAGTCCCGTGGACAAATGAATGGGGAGCTGTACGCACGAGAGAAAGGTCGATTTGCCGCATCCTGCATCACCAAGCAGTAGAATCGTAATCGGAATCTCGATGACTTCTCTGGAATCTGGAGTTGCCATGCTGAGCTGCCTATATCTGACACTTTCCAATATTCAAAGCTTTCAAAGTCTTTCTTTAACAAAACACTCCTGCTCAATTTAGCTCCGGTGAGGTAGGTCACTGGCGTTCCAGCAGTTGGCGCTCGGGTGTATAGTCCGTATCGCCGATAAGGTCCAAAGTATCGCGCTAACCGCATTAGGGGACTAGCTTTTTCTATATTCTTCCTGGTACCTGGACCGGAGTTTACCTTCGAGACTCTATCTTGGATTGAATTTTCCGGCAGACTGTGAGTCAGAAAACTCTTGCCTCTTGTGAGATCCCTTCTCTCTTGATCCTTCCCATCTTCCTGGTAAGCAAATCTGCATCAACACCTTCAGCCCCGGTATCGCGAACTTCCTGATATACGATCTACGCTACAGTTATGGCAGAACTAACTCGAACATTCAAGTGGTCTCCCCTATTTGCGGGCGCTCCGGGAGTCGAGACAGCAGAAGTCACGAGCCTCCATGGAGGAGGCGTCCTTGCCCAAGGCAAAATTATCAGCAACGGCGACGAAAACAAGGCATGCTATGCGATCCAGTACCGAATCCTTCTCGATAACGAATGGAACAAAAGAAACGTCAAAGCTCTCAATGCCATCACGGGGCAAACACTAGTCCTATACACAGACAGCGCTGGCCACTGGCTCGATGAGAGTGGAACCAAGCTACCAGCCCTAACTCAGTGCATAGACATCGATATCCCCGAGTCCGTCTTGATGAAAACATTCCCTATCCGGCGCCTGAAGCTTGAGACATGGGCACGATTCAAGACTCGTAGTGCTTCTATCTTTTTCACAGCGTCGACACTGCATGTTGAGCTCCAGAAGCATCGATATAGCTGCTACGACGACGACTGGATGCTATTCCGCTACGATGGGCGTACCTCGGGAATTTCAACGGAGTCTTTCACGGACAAAGGGCGCTTCGTGAACAAGTTCATCGAGGGCTGGTCCTTTACAGCCTGTTATCATACTTGGCAGAGGGATTGGGAATCTCCCTCAGAGCATCCTACTCTCCCACCACGAACGAAGCGTGTGTCAATAATGGGTGGTGTGGAGGATACACTTGAGTACAGCGATATTGGAAGTGACTATGACTACAGGGAGTCTGCCGGTGTGATTTTGGATGATAATATTGAGTATGAGGATATTGATGGGGACTGAACCTTCATGTATTGAGACTGTCTTGCTTGGTTGGCCTACTACTGCCAGTCTATGGCCCTATACTTGCTTTATGTGGTTATTTTGTAATCTTATTATGATCTATCTGAAGACGGCTTCTCATTAACTAATAATCAGAAGTGGCCTTCTAATATCTGTATAGATAGCCCAAAGTTTTCTCAATATAGCAAAATAGCAAACTTTTTTGGCTTCTATATATTGCAAATATTTTGATATTAACACGATAGCCACTCCATAGAATATCTGTCTTCCATTTATCTAGAGACTTTGCTTTGTACGAACCTTTCCACAGAACACCAAGTCTATGGCGTTAGGGGTAGCAACAGCCCACAGTGCAACATCGGCACAATCACTGATTTCTAGGGAGATTCTAGGGTAGCTCTTTCTTGTCCTATGCAACCGTCAAAAACAAGCCCAAGTAGTAGCCATTGCTATTAATTAATCATTCCTTTTAGATCTCATTTTCATTGTCTCCCCTTATACTTAAGGGCATGGCAACACCTTGGGAAGGGTGGTGTTAGATTGCCCTATCCTATAACTATAGGGGGAGCTTTCAGGTAATTAATTCTAGGTCATTGTCCTAAGACAAAATCATATATATTCTTGGTTCTTGGGGATACGCCCAAACAGTCCAGCCCTTTTTATATAGACCTGGTTTAACAAGGTTGGAAACCAGGTCTTATGCACGGGTAACAGTTCACATAGCTACTACTACTACTACTGTTTATAATAATAGTTAACAGTACCTAATCGGCCTGCCTCCATGCAGTGGGCAGACCAACCGATGATATTTATAGCTACTATTAATGTGGAGGGAGATATACTATAGTTAAGAACAAGGAAGTTAACTTTCTTTAACTAGGGCTGGAGGTCAAGGACTTAATATCAGGGCTGGGCTTTACTATACTAGAATAACCATATTCTTGGGCGGAGGTAATAACCCCCGGAGAAGCATCCTTTGCCCTGGTTCCAATTGCTTAGGATACCTCGGACCTAGGCAGTGCCGGGGCAATCAGCCATAGACGCATTATTCATACCAATGGTATTTGGAGACTAACCGAAGACCTGTAGTTGGATGAATCAAGCACTAGAAGAACGTGGTCCAATGCAGCTCTGTGCTGGCTAGTCTCGTCATGCCCATCCACTCTCGAATCTTGATAGGGCCGTCGCGACGGACCGGAACGAGGCAGCGCGTATTTCACCTCACTGAACCTTGTTTGAGGTACTAAACAGCTCCACGGCTATTCTTGGGGGATATTCGTGCTGGTTCCTACATGCGGACTGTTAAGCCTGTATCTCCGCTTTCAACAGCGGGTCGCTCGAGCACGCGTAGCCCCTGCACGCACGTTTCGCCAGACGGTCGACAAGAGTGGGAGCGTCGCACTAGAGGGAAGTTTCAGCTTCGGGCGGTCGTAGTTTAGCCACCGGATTGGTGAGTTGCTCAGGGTCAGTCACAGCCCGGCCATTAACACCCTGAAATACCTCGCGAAGGTGCTCCTGGGCTGATATGGGAAAGCCGCTGTTGTATTGTGCGATCTGATCCGGATCCAAGGCGTGATATCCAAGAACCTGCCCCACGCCGTTATAGGATCTTAATACCCCGTCATCCCCCAGATGAATAAATCCCTCGCCAGATAGGTCATGTGGGAGGGTTAAAGCGAGTTCCCAGACATTGTTGGTTTCCTGGACCGTGCGTGAGCCTTGTCCAGGAGAAATTATTTTGCTGGTAGTTGAACTTACATTTGCAATGGCAGACCTTGCCGAAAGCAAGAGTGCTATGTGTAAGAGCCTGGGGATTCTCATGCTGTGAGGGCCAAAGGACTATAGATGTTCTTATTTTTGTAGTTGGTCTTAGGGCTGTCGAGTCATTGTTAGCAGGAAGTTGGTACAAGTCTGGGGGGAAAGGGGGGAGTGAACTATAAGTGATATTTATGGGGAAACCAGGAGGATTTGCTAGTCGTACCATTTGTCGGATAGAACGGCACCTTTTTCACGGGATGATTTACCTCAGCACTGGTAAGACCGGGGCTAAGGAAACGCCGTACAAAAGCTTGTTGGACCCCTGTCGAGTCACATCGTCTCTCTGTGTCCAGGCCATCACTTCGCCCCTCAAGTATCCGCGCTTTGAATTATTAAGGAAAATCCCAGATCCTGTTTTGTTATGGGGCCATTTCCTATTACTAGAGAAAACATTCGCTTAAATGGTACTTATGCCATGGCGCTTAGACTTCCATCCTACACTTTATGTCTATAACTGTCTTTATTTTAGTTACTAATACTCTTGCCCTAGTCCAAGCCACGCGCGGAAGCCGCAGGAAGTAGGCACCCCTGTATAACTAAATATAACTCGCTACTATTCTACTCCCTAAACTCTCTCCTACAAGATCCCGCTGGGGCCGGCTTCTCGCATCTCGGGATGGATGGTGTGTGGCGAAACTATAATAGGAACCAAAAGGTTATAAGCTATTAAGCTCTATCTCCAGGAGAGATTATAGAACTGCTACCCATGTTTCTGGATTAGATGCGGGAAAAGGTTAAAGCACGGCTCGAGGGCGTTAATGGGAGATCTATCGTGGATGTTAAACAGTTAATAAATCCTCCTCGTGAGCTAGAACCAAAATTTGAGGATAACGGGTTAGGATAGAAGTCAGGTCACTTTTAAGATCTAGTTAGCATACCTAGGTTTAAACTCCTTGTTTCCTTCTTATATAAATTAATGCTCTCCGCTTTAAATAAAAGGCATCATCTGGACACTAAATCCTCATTTGTGGAGATGTAATCAGGGTAGGTACTGCACTTATGCGAAAGTATACATAAAGGTTCTGGTTGACTGTTATATGCAAGAGGCCCAGTCAGCGATTTAATTAGCCGTGTAGGAAGTTAGTAAGGCTTGTCTGGGCAAGCTCATGCATTTCTATACCTGGGGGCACATGTTAATTGGCCAACCTTTAGCATCTGTGATTCATCTGTTCAAAGAGAGCTGCTAGAGGCGCTCTCTACCCTTGACCTGAACACGGGCATGGAGGTGAAGGCATATGTTGGCCAGAAGGTTCTTATATAGACTTATTCGGTGGCTCCAGCCTAATTCTATGTCTTACTATGTCTTTCCTGCTTGCTTGCCTTTTGGGACCTTGGAAGGCTTGCACTTGGCCTAGACAGTTAACTTCACATTCTACGCTCAATTGGAATGTCCCGTTAAATCTTCTTAGTACATTCTTCTGTCATGACTGGACTTCTGATTGTATATACTGTGCGTAAGACGTCCTCCATCCCCAAACTCCTTGGGGATTGACCAGCCCAATTCTTTGTGTATCTGCTCATAGTGCTTTTTATCAGCATATCGCTCAATACCATTAGCACGAGCTTTGTCGAACAACCTCCATATCCGGCGTCGATTGTGTAGCCCCAGGGGTGTTCGTTCCATTGCATAACCTGATTGGAAGATGTCGACCTGGGCGAGTTGGCGGGCCAGACACTCCCAGTCCCAATAGTGCTCCGTTGTATAGTTGATTAGGGCGTCATTAGTACAGTCCTAATAACCTTGCTAATAACAATCCTTCTCTGCACCTAGGTTTTTATCCACTTGCGGGTTTCTTTAATCAAGATATCTATAATTCTATATAAACTTACCCTGCTTCTAAAAACCCTTCTTATACTAGAATTCATTACTATTACGCGGCTCTAGGAATGGACCTAGTGTTCCCACATGGTATAGGGTTATGTGCAGGACTCTAGTGGCAAGTCTAGGCTCGTGCATGTGTACTATATTAGCATGCTTGCACTGCAATCTTGCGACCACGACCACAATGGAGATGGAGATGGATTGGGCAATGGCGGTGAGAATCCATGGATAAGTAGAGTAGGGTTCGGTATCTGGCTGCACTAATAATACATACACCAAGTCCCCGTTTTAGTTACCGCCACGGTAACTTACATATCTTATCGATAAGCGTAAATTACACGCACGTAAATTACGCCACGCCACGCCCAGGAACCCAAAATTTTCTGCCAAACGATCAGAGCTGCATTCTCAGTTCAGCCAGAACGAACCCAGTTGCTGAGGGGATGTGGAGAATCTCTGTAAGGCCATACTCAGCCTCGCGACAGACATTACTAGATCCCATCTTTATCACCAAAACCAAACGTCGCCTAGCCCACAAGGGACTCTCCAAACTCGACTCTCTTGCTGTGGACATCATGTCGGGCAATAACCCCGTCCTACCTGTGGACGACCAACAGTTGCAGCCACAGAAATCGCAACCCGAGCAGGAGAAACAGGAGGCTCAGCTGGACTACTCAACTTGGAGCACCACAAGCCTCATCGACCGAATCACCGAACTCGAGCGCCAATTGCATACCCGGACAGCGGAGTACCGCCCGAAATCTCAAGAACAACAACCGGAAAAGATCCCCAGATGGCTAGCTACGGGAAAGTATTCACCGGATGATATTGCGCATGCGCCGGGGGCTCGCATCCCGAAGCCACCACGGAAGATGGATCCGTCCAAGTACAACTTCCGGCATATCGCGCTGAAGTTTGCGTACCTCGGGCAGAGATATAACGGGCTTGAGCACGCAAACAATAATGTGACCCCGTTGCCAACTATTGAGGAGGAGCTGTGGAAGGCTTTGCGGAAGACGCGGCTGATCTTCCCGACTGACATGGACGATGACGCGGGGTTGGATTTACTCGATGAGGGAAGAGGGACAGAGCCGATCAATATTAGTTGGGAGGGCTGTGAGTACTCCAAGGCGGGACGGACGGACCGGGGTGTTAGTGCTTTTGGCCAAGTTGTTGGCATCAAGGTGCGCAGTGCAAGGCCGAAACACAAGGAACAGGAGCCGGGTGAAAGTCCAGATGCTACTATAAATAACACGGATGAGAAGTGGGATAATGTTGCAGATGAGCTACCCTATATAAGCTTGCTGAATAAGACACTCCCAGCAGACATCCGTGTGCTAGCATGGTGCCCGAACCCACCTGAAGGGTTCGATGCTCGGTTCTCTTGTCGTGGGCGTCATTACAAATACTTCTTCACACAGCCTGCATTCTCTCCGACACCGGGCCCCATTGGATTTGCTCCACGCGGGGGACCAAATGCTTCGACTCCCAATTACCGAGAAGGGTGGCTCGATATCGATGCCATGCGCGAAGCAGCGAAACACTTTGAGGGTGTGCATGATTTTCGAAACTTCTGCAAGGTAGATACGAGCAAGCAGCTTGAGAATTTCTCGCGGATCATCTACCAGTCCGATGTTGAATTGCTCGATCCCCAGAGCGATCTAGGCTATGTTGACGCCCCGGATTTTCGAGCTTTAGCACAGCCCGCCGCCGATAATACCATTGAGAAACCACAAATCTCATCACCAGCCGGAAGTCAGGTATACGTCTTTGATCTGCAGGGATCCGCGTTCCTATGGCACCAAGTGAGGCACATGGTCGCTATCCTGTTTCTAGTAGGTCAAGGGCTCGAGTCACCGTCCATTGTGCCTGAACTCCTTGACGTATCAAAGAACCCATGCAAGCCGATATATGAAATGGCGTCTGATGCTCCACTGGTTCTTTGGGATTGCACCTTCCCTAAAGAAGGGACTGACAGTCGCGTGGACGCGCTTGAGTGGGTCTATGCGGGCGACGCTAGGCAGACGAGATCCCCATACGCTAGGGGCGGCGGTAAATACGGTGCTAGCGGGGTGATCGAGGATCTCTGGTCTGTTTGGAGGCAACGCAAGATGGATGAAATCCTGGCTGGTGCATTGCTGGATGTAGTTGTTAAGCAAGGTGATCAGAGCTGCGCCCAATTCACTAATGTCAAGAACGTTGAAAGAGAGATACGTGGCAGGGGCAAGAAGGTATTCAACGGGGCAAATGAAGCCAAGATCGGCGGCAAATATATCCCGCTCATGCAGAAAAGGAAAATCGAGGCAGTCGAGGTTCTCAATGCAAGATATCTGGCAGCAAAACAACGAAAGATGGAAGGGAAAGAGGGACAGGGGAGTAATAACGAAGCTTAGGCAGCAATGTACATACCTCCATAGACCTGTTTATAAGGGCATGAAATGACCAGAGGTTGAATACCTGACTCTGAAAAGGCCTGGCTGTTATGGTTTCGAATCGTATAGGCAATGCCGAGAGCCTCTCCAAACTTCTTCTAACTTTGCTCTGTTGGGGAGAAGCTTCTATTGACGGAACGACGGGTCAGTGACTGGTTGTAGACTCGAGGAGGGCTGATCTCCTTACTGGGAATACAACGACAACCCCTGGCTCCCCTGCGACGATTACCGCGAGGTAAAAGCGCACTTCGAATCCCTTGAAAGCCTCGTGTATGACAATATCTTGGATTTCTGTCGTCGGAATAAACCTCGTCGCAGCTTTGAATAGATAGGTTGGAGAAGACGTGGACGTTTGAATGCCGAGGCCGCGAATAACAAGAAGAGACTCCTCTGGCCCAGGTCAATACAGAGTTATAGACTTTGCAAAAGACAGGAACCTACCTGTGTAGCCCTTCAAAAACACACCGTATATCACCAATGCACTCACAAGAATCGCAACCACGAAATTCGACGTATCTGCGATTTGACAAACAGAGGACCCTAGCGGACTCGACCATACCGTGGCCCACGGGACGAAGGAGTTTTGCGAGAACAGAGCATGACGGAATCGCGCGGCGTGGAACGAGAGGACCCCCGCGAAAGCTATCCCACGTAAAAGGAACTGGAAGTAAAAGAAGAGCTTCGCCAGGGTGCTAGTATGTCTGGAGGCATTGGAAACGGTAAATGACGCTGTGGTCGGAGAGGGGAGCCGAGATATGAGATGCACAGGCATTTGTTAAATGCGAAAGCAGGATCAGTTGCAGCCCGGAGAAGATCAAAGTATCCTTCAGAAGCTCATAATTGCAGAAGCTAGGTGCAAACTGTCGCCAGAATTCGTTGTCGATTGCAGATCTTCGCTATCATAATAGCACTAAACCGACTTTGGACTAGCTTAAGCCCGCCCGCAAACTCACCTCCTTAAAATACACGTGATACTTTCTGCATCTGCCCTGAAATCGCAGTCTGACTGGTAATGATTGCCCAACTCTCACTTGTTGCCAGACCTGACCATGCTTTGGCTTCAAGGACTTGAGGACTCAAAACAAATGAGCGCCGTTCTTAAGCCTGGGTCAAAAGTGGGTTTCATGAAGATGATACGGCTTCTCTCTGCTGGAAAGCACCATCGCGCCAGCCAACTGACACGGTCGCCGTGCAGCTAGAAGGACACGCAACGATGACCAACAGCTTCGAGATTATCATCTACCGATAACTCTGAAACTAACTAACAGACGATTTACCGATATCTTCAGCGGTTTTGACTCGCACTTGCGCGAACTCTCCCTCTCTTCGCCCGTGTCGCAAGTTAGGTCTCGTTGTCTAACCCAAACCTCATGGCATTCAGGTGACCTTCGATGGGGCTATCGTGTTATCTTCAAGTTCTCAGGAAAGACCCGGACATATACTGCTATAAAATAAGCGTCTAGGCTAGGATGCGACCCACTGCTTTTGACAATAAGTATGGTACCAGACGGGAGAGCAATGCTGGTTTCTGGTCCAAGAATGGCAAGTACGCGGACCCTCGAATTATGCAACTGACTCTGATATTCCGCTGCTCTACACTAACTCTCTTTACAGTCATGCCGCAACATAGATGGCCATTCGAGCAACGTGTGCCGTACATCCTTCTCCAAGGGGTCTCGAGTGCATATCCCGGGGCCGAAGGATCGGATACAGTGGAACACTGTGGGGTTAACTCCTCAGTACGGAGTACAATTTGACCTGTGAGCCATCACTCCTCAACCTGGTCCTGGCGACTTTGTTCAGACAATGCTGTTGGACTTTCCCCCCCGAGATTCATATCCTTATTAACTGCGAACAGCAGAATGACTGGGACTGGCCTGTGATATTGTACCATTATCTGGCATAATTATACAAATGCAAGCTCCTTTCTTGGTTATTTGCCTTTTCCAAGCAGCAGTTAAGCCGGGACCTGGACCTGGACCGGATTACCTGAACCTGGAGCATTGAACGAGACCTTGGGATTTCTTTACATTTCTCTGTCTTCTTTCTCCTGTCTCTTTTTCCAGTTCAAGTACTTATTGGTCAATTGAGACTAAGCTTCCTTGATGTAATGCAGCAGCTCCTTAGCCCTTTCGTAAAAGGCAAAACAGCTACTGTTATGTCTGAGAGAGACGATGGCTAACCGCATGCTGGATGTTGATGTTTTGCTTTGCCCCTCTTTTAGCCTCTGGCGTGATCTCTTTACTCACCAACAGATCGGCGAGCACTCGTGATTTCAAAGTTCCGACTTCCTGCGGGGCCGTTGGAAATACTTGCAAGCTTGAGGGGCAGCATGGCACCGCTTAGCCTGATCGGGTATTACAGGGCCTGAGGCGTCAACGGCAGAAAATCCGTCCTGCAAGGTTCCACTGGAGAGGCTTTTTTTTCTTTTCTTCCATTACGGGCTCACACGACATCTTGATCCACTGCTGTTCAATCGATGTCTCTTTCGTCCTTGCCTTTGACTTGTGCTCTTGACTCCCCGCCATGATATAGTTACCCATCTCTTCTTACTCCAGGACTCTTTGTTCTCAACTTTGCTCTCCCCGTGTCTCCCGGGTTAGCCTTACCGATTCTACCGCCGCCCTCCCGTTTGGTCGGATTTTCCCAGGTTTTTCTCCGCTTCCGAATCGGCTCTCCCCCAGCGCTCTTCGCGTCATTCTCGCTGAGCTTCACCAAGTTCTCTCTTTGAGAAACCGACATCCTGGCCACGATGGTACGAAATATCGTTGTCATTGGGGGTACATCCCACCCTCAACTGACGCAGGCGATTTGTGATATTCTCGGGATTCCTCCAGCCGATGTTCTTCTGTCAAAGTTTTCTGTCGGTGAGACGAGGGTGGAGATCAAAGAATCTGTGCGTGGGAAAGATGTCTACATACTTCAATCTGGTGGTGGGAAGGTCAACGATCATCTCTTGGAATTGCTCATCACTATCTCCGCATGCAAAACCGCGTCCGCCCGCAGAGTCACCGCTGTTCTCCCTCTTTTCCCCTACTCTCGCCAGAGCGACATCCCCTACAATAAGGCTGGAGCTCCCCTTGTTAAATCGTCAGTCGAAACAAAGCCATCTAATGGCTATACTTTCGAGAGCACCCCTCCTACCCCTCACCCGGGTAAGTCTGAGGGCGGTGGCTACATGAACGGTGTCAGTGTCGACAACCTACAAAGAAGCCTGGCAAAGGCCCAACTGGAGGATTTCACAGGTAGCCCAGTGAAGAAGCGACAGCCCAATGGGCTTACCCGCAGTGACACTCTGGACTCCTTGAAATCGGACAGCAGCAAGTCCACGCTTCCCAACGGCGTCCTAGACGACAGCCAGAACAAAATTGACAAGTTCCAACCGCGTCCTGGATACAAGCAATGGGTCGCTCAGGCGGGTACCCTTGTAGCTGATCTGCTTACCTGCGCTGGTGCGGACCACATCATCACAATGGACCTTCACGATCCTCAATATCAAGGGTTCTTCGACATCCCCGTGGATAACTTGTATGGACGTCCACTTCTGAAGAACTACATCATGCGCAACATCCCCAACTACAAGCAAACGGTCATCGTAAGTCCTGACGCAGGCGGAGCCAAGCGGGCGACCGCGATCGCGGATTCAATGGGCATGGAATTTGCCTTGATTCACAAGGTATAGGGTTCTAACTATCGCTATATCATGTCCTAATAATGTCCAGGAACGCCGCCCCACGCGTATCACAGACCGCCAGAATGCCACAATGATGTTGGTCGGGGATGTCAAGGATCGCACGGCAATCTTAATAGACGACCTCGCTGACACGTCGAACACCATCACCCGGGCTGCCAAACTCTTGAAGAAGGAAGGCGCATCCAAAGTCTATGCTTTGGTGACACACGGAATTTTGAGCGGTGACGCTATTGACCGCATTAATGCCAGCACTCTCGACAAGGTTGTGGTGACCAATAGCGTTGATCAGGCAGACCACTTGCGCCGATGCCCCAAGCTAGAGGTTCTGGAAGTCGGCCATGTTTTCGCAGAGGTAAGCAGATGCCGAACTATTTCTTTTGTGAATGGGTGACTCATATGTTCTAGGCCATCCGTCGCGTCCACCATGGAGAAAGTATCAGTGCTCTTTTCCAGTACGATTAACTGGGCTAATATGACTTTTCTTTCTCGCTATTGATTGGCCCTCTCGCGAGCAAGATCTGAGATGAATTTCCTTTGAAAAGTAGCATCGAGGTTTAAGCCATTTACTATGGATTTCTTCTTCTTTTTCTCTTTACTATGGCGCGATATACACAAGACATTTGCAAATTCTTCATCGCATTTACTATATGCCAATGACAAATACACAACATCACATGCTTTGCCATGCGCAACCGAGTCACGGCCCATTCCATGGCCAAGTTCTTCGAGCGGCTCAGTCAGCAACTAACATTTGCGTTTCTGCCTTCAACAACCTTTCAAAATAATGACTTCACCGATTTCAGGATATGAATATTCAATTCAGGGCCCCGTCCTCGTCACACGCAACAATTCAGACTCAATGAACCCCTATTTAGCCGCTTGCATCTCACGCCATCTCAATCTCGCCACCTGCCGACATCGGCCGGCCCCGGTGTTTCTCCGCATAGCATGATGGACCTTTTTCTTTATTTTCCTCCGTCCCTCATACTACTTACTCCTTCACCCTTACTGAAATGATATTATGTACATAGAGCTTATTCATGTCGCGCTAGCATTCACTGATGTGGCTTAGAGAAAGAGGGAGAAAAAATAATTACTTTGCAGAAAGAATCACCGCGATATGTTCTCAACAAGTAATGATAGGTGCAAATAATTTTGGTTTGCAAATACATACACACCAGTCGTGGCCCTATTTTCGAACTCGTCTCACCTTATTTCGAGTGGGGTATTTGCATTCGCATCTTGACGGACTACAACCCTAGCTTGACGTTGTCCTATGCGAATTGGGCATTTATAATTATAGCACGCAGCACATTGACATTTCGCTCTGTCTGCGTGGTCCTGATATAAAACCCAGCCCTGGCTCCAGTATCTACCTTTCAAAAGCCAAAGAAATGGCTTCCAGAAAACGAAGAATAGGAATCTGAATAGTGTCGTGTCACATTATGATACCGCGTAGTAAGTAGGAATTGACATGTGTTAATTTCCGAGAGAAGCTTGATTCCTCATCATCTATACGATGGCAGTGGCTGCAGCAGGGATGTAGGTACTATGTCACACGAAAATAAGACCCAAACGCCTTGGATAGGGAATAACAAATATCTGATCACTGTAGTGGCATGCGTGGGGTATGCCGGTAGATTGATACGCTCGTACAACTGGGTAATGGATGGTAGGCAACAAACAGAGAGGAGTGAAGTTAAGTGAAACAGGATGATTAGCTCCGCCGAGGTGGAGGTTAAGGATACGGAAATATGTGGTCGAGCAAGAGGGCGAATAGCGGGGAGAAGCTTAGAAGACGGAGATGAAGTTTCCGATTCTCTCCTTTTGGTTCTGAGCAATGCACTCTGAAATCCAGGTGATGTTTCGGATTTCCTAGCTAGCGTTAGCAACGAAATGCGGAATCTGTAGGGGTTTCTGACCTGCTCCTTAAGTCGCATCCACGCATACACCACGGCAGGTGTGAACTGTCTGGTAAAGACGATCTTGCTCATATCCATCTCCTTCTGGTAGAACAAGTCCTCCAAGCTCTTGCCGTCGGAGCCCAAGCCGCCAAAGTTTCCTCCGCCTTGGCTGAGACCCACAGCGTCAAAGAAAGCCTTGTAATCTGAAGATCCGCTCACGGCCAGCGCCACAGCTTCAATATCATCGGCCCGAGAAAGCATCAGTGACCCTTCGGGATAGAGTTTGCCAAACTCGGGGTAGAGCTTTCTCCGCTCCTGCTTAGAAAGTTCTGTGCCAAACGAGTTCAATGTGATGTTGATAGCACGTCGATCTGCCTCGAACTCCAGAATCTCCGCCATTACGTCCTGCGTCGGGGTACCCCTAAAGTCCGGGTCTGTGGTAACAAACTTGTAGAAGTCCTCGAGGTAGTTCTTGTAGAGTGTGTTGCGTACGATCTCGATGTTGAGCTCGTCTAGGTCCTGGTGGCTAAGACTGTTCTTGAAGTACCCGGCCAATGGCGTCTCGATCAACACCGAGTTGTACAATTCTTCAATGTTCGTCGCAACGCACAATACTGGTAGCGTTTCGAACCATCCGAGGGGGTGGCATCGCTCCAGAAGCTCCCGCGTGTCACGTTCATGCAGTGTACCGGTGATGAGAAGAGCAATATTGTCGATCATATATCCGTATGTGAGAAATTGCAGGAACTTGGCTGTCGAGCCTGTGGCCTGCGCAAGAAGGTAGCGGAATTCAGCGACGAGCTTGTCGGTCATCTTGCCCGCGAGAGCAGATGTGGAGGGGTTGGGAGGAAGGGCTCCGAGAAAGTCGCCATATGCGGGTGCGAGTTGTAGTTTGACATCTATCCGGAAAGAGTCAGAAATTGAGAAGCTAAACGCAGAAATCAATTGTCCTGTAGGAGTAAACGAACCATCGATGGTTTCGCATTGCGTCAGGTTGTTATAATGCTGTCCGGTGAGCAGGCTGTTCCGGTATCCTCGAACGATGCCCTCAATATAGCTATAGTCAGATTAGTTCGCCGCCTCGAAAAGTCCAGAAACTCGACTATAGTTCAGACATACCCATTGTTGACATTAAAGAACAGACCCTCCATGGTGGAATAGTGAATCGCAAATGTCCAGAACCGCTCTCCGCATCGATATCGGGAAGCTACAGGCATCCTGTTGTTCTTTGGCCTCTGAAGGTGACATAAGCAGCGCACCGCCTCGTGGCCACACTAGCCACGATTGCGGGCCACTAGCCACAGACCGGTTTTTTTGCACTTTTTTACTTCGGAGCAAAAAAATCCCTCCAGCAGCACGCTCTCAGAGGTTCGAGTCCACGGTCGCCCACACCTCGCCTTTCCCCCCTCCTCCTCTCTCCTCTGGCTGCCGTCCCTGTCTGTTATTTGATTTTGAGAGTCGAGGCTACACACCATGACGCTGTTTATCCTCACCGAGACAAGCGCGGGCTATGCCCTGCTCAAAGCCAAGGACAAGAAGCTTCTGAAGCGCGACGACCTCGCTACTGAGGCTTCCACCGCAGAGGGTGTTTCCAACCTGTAAGACGTCCTGTTTTGTGCACTCCCAATTGGCATCAAATAGCCTGTCATCCATCGTCAGGCGAAAAAATCTCCGTCGTCATCTTTTCTAACACCTGGAACAGGCTGAAGTTGAAGAGCTTCCAAAAGTTCGACAGCGCTACCACAGCTCTTGAGGAAGTCGCTTCACTCGTCGAAGGAAAGGTTACGCCTCGCCTCGCTAACCTGCTTGATGAAATCAAGGATGAGAAGAAGGTCTCGCTGGCCGTTGCTGATCCCAAGCTGGGTAGGTTTTTTGTCGCGCCATATTTTTTTTCCCGTAACATTGTAGTTGACAACGTACCGTACAGGTAACGCCATTGGCAAGCTTCCCGGTCTTGACATCTCACTGGTTGCCGACTCCACGACGGCCGATATCTACCGCGCGATCCGTGAACATTTGCCCACATTAATCCCTGGCCTTCTTCCCCAGGACATGTCCACTATGTCCCTGGGTCTGTCCCACTCTCTTGCCAGGCACAAGCTCAAGTTTTCCCCCGATAAGATCGATACTATGATCGTTCAGGCCATTGGTCTGCTCGATGATCTGGACAAGGAACTGAACAACTACGCCATGCGTGTGAAGGAATGGTACGGTTGGCACTTCCCTGAACTGGCCAAGATCCTCAACGACAACATCGCCTACTCAAGACTCGTCCTTAAGATGGGAATGCGAACCAACTGGGAGACCCCCGACCTTGCGGAGATCCTCCCCGAAGAAATTGAAGGTGCCGTGAAGGCTGCCGCCGACAGGTCTATGGGTACAGAAATCAGCGAGGAGGATTTGGAGAACATCCAAGCTCTTGCCGAACAGGTCATTGGCTTCTCCGAGTACCGTTCGCAACTTGCTGGTTACATCACTGCGCGCATGAACGCTATTGCTCCCAATCTTACTGCTCTTGTCGGCGACCTTGTCGGTGCCCGCCTTATCGCTCACGCCGGTAGCCTTACCAACCTCTCCAAGAGCCCTGCCAGCACCCTCCAGATTCTTGGTGCCGAAAAGGCGCTGTTCCGTGCTCTGAAGACCAAGCATGATACACCCAAGTACGGTCTCATCTACCACGCTTCCCTGATTGGTCAGGCCACCGGAAAGAACAAGGGTAAGATGGCTCGTGTGTTGGCTGCTAAGGCGTCTCTCGGTATCCGTGTCGATGCTCTTGCCGAGTGGGACGACGATGTTGCGGAGGAGGAGAAGTCTGCCCTGGGTACCGAGGCTCGATACAACTTGGAGAAGAAGCTCGCTGCCCTGGAAGGCAAGCCTCTCAAGCCCCGTGGTGTGGCCATTGCACCCAACAGCCAACCTGGCAAATTTAACCTCAGCGAAGTTCGCAAATACAACCCTGACGCTGATGCTATGGACGAGGACGAGGCCACGCCCGCCAAGAAGAAGCTCGTCCAGGAGGTTCAGGATGAGGAGATGGCTGATGCTGATTCTGACGACGAGCCCGCCGTCAACGGTGCTGACTCTGACGAGTCTGAGGACGAGTCACCCAAGAAGAAGTCTAAGAAGGATTCCGAACTCGAGAAGCTAGCCGAGAAGGCCGGACTAAGCCTCAAGCGGTACAAGCGCAAGCTTGAGCGAGGCGAGATCGAATTTGACGCCGCTGGTAACCCCAGCGCAATCAGCAAGAAGGATATCAAGAAGGCCAAGAAGGAAGCCAAGAAGGCGTCTAAGGGCGAGGAGAAGAAGCGCAAGCGATCAGACGACAACGAAGACGCCGACGGCAAAAAGAAGAAGAAGAAGAGGGACGACTAAATAAAAGCTTATTATTTTGCAACGGATTTCCTTCCTTTCTTCTGTATGATATCACACCATGTGGGTTGATTTTTTTTTTTCTGTGATTTGTTTATCCTACTAGTTTGGGTGGCATGAAGGATGGGAATACTTGGTCCCTCCCGGCGCAAGGTGCTTCGATTTCTTTAATACGAGTGTTGATGGGCTACAGCTTGATTTTGTCTCGGCCATATAAGTCAATCTAACTTCACCTTTCCTATCTCACCTCTACGTAACGTAATGGATGTACTATGGTTTGACTGGCCAACTACAGCAGTCCGTCCATACAATAACCATGAGGAGCTCGAAATGTATATCATATCCAAGCTGCAGTACGGAGTCGATACCAGATACCTCATCAAGATGCTCTATCAGTACACCGCCTTAAAAGCAAGTTCCAAAATTATGCCACCAAAATCTACAATTTCTACTATACCGCCTAATTTTTCCCTTTCTTCCCCTCACGAGTCAGCGCGACCAGCACCAACCTTCGTACTCGCATCTTCGAACATAGACGAGGTCGCATATACAAGCATCCTTCACAATGCGGGTATCTACTATATCCATAGCTTTATCATTAGGCATTTCCAGACTTTCCGAATATATCTAACGGTCTAAAGATCATAAACCCCCAAGCCGCAACCCTAACAAACATCGAAGTCCTCTCTTTCCTCTCCGCAAACCCGCCACGGCGCCCGCCGAATGCTCCTCCGGGCGTGAACCAGCGGCACTGGATTCCGAGCCCTGACTTACGGGACCATAATACGGTTGTTAAAGAGGTTGGTTCTTTCCCCCACCCTAGCCTTCCCCCTAGCCTTCCCAGCGGCGGCCCGCGGAAGAACTGGTGATGATGATGAGGGAGGAAATGAAATATCGGCGGTGGCGGCTCAGTACACGGATGCAAAGACTAACTTTCTCGGTCTATTGGCATAGATACACAACTACGCAAGCCGCCTCTCACCACATCTACTCCGGTACCCGCAATTAAACGATCCATCAGCATCAACAGACCAGCCGGGAAAGAAAGCTAGTGCGCCGGAACCAGAAACATCACTGGATATCGCGCTGCGCGACCTGATTACGCGGTTACAGCCCTATGAGCTGACAAAGGGTGAGGTGTTGATGATTGTCAATCTAGGTCTTGGGTTACCGAGCGCTGCTGCAGGGCAGGCTGGTGAGGGAGAGGGGGAAGCGGTGGCAGGAGAAGAGGGAATGGATGTTGATGAGAACGGTGAGGCCGTGGGCGTAGAAAATGGAGGTATTGAAGAAGCGATTGATGGGGAAGGTGGAGAGGAGGGCGAGGCCGGCGATTATGGTGCTCTTGCGCTAATTGATACGGTGATTGAGGAGCGGGAGCAGCGGTTGAGTGATGAGGATGTGAGCGCGATTTTGACGATTATCCGAGAGACGTTGGGGAGTGCGACTACGTCGTAGTCGCCGATATCTTCTGATAGTGGTATATTGATGACGATACATGTATGAATATCTGGCTAGGGTGTTTTGGCTTTTTTTGGTTTTGGCGTCTTGGATACGGTACAAAAAGCATGGAGTACTGGGTTCAGCTGTCTATTGACTTACAGCTATTCGCATACTAGTAGCATCGCTCGCATCTATCTGGTATCTTCGGTAACAGCAAAGGTAATGGAAAACAAGATATTGAAAAATCGTACGCCATCCACTGGACGAAACAAACTCCAACGCCAAAGAAATGGTGTACAATCTGCAGTGACATGAAAAGCCATACGGAGGTTATTTGGATAGTTTGGTGTTAGAACTCTCTCCCTTTGACAAGATTTCCCCACTGGTTGTAAACAGGCCCGCCAAACTCGTCGCCGTCTTCTTCACCAAAGACGCCGAGGTCGTCGTCGAAGATGTCGCGCTCGAATCCAGCACAGACTTCAGGGTAATCAATCCACTCGCCCTTGTCGGTCCAAACACCACCGGCGCCGCCGCGTCGGTCCCACGAGCTCTGTCCGCCTAGAAGGGCTTGTTGGGCAGCGTCAAATCCAGTCTGAGCACGTATGTACTTGCGGAGCAGGGCCCGGCCCCACGGATAATACCACATGTTCGACCACCAGCTGTCACGGATAGTGCCCTTTTCTTTCATATTCATGTGCGCCAGGACTGGGACTTCCGCAGAATGGACATTCGTCAGCAGAGGAATGTTGTTCCAGGTGCGATTTGTTGGAGTACGGTCCAGAGTGTCGTTCCATGGGGGGTTGATGTACTCGTCCTTGCCAAACTTTGGCTGCTTGAATGGGTTGCCGAGCTTCCGCTCTGATACATCGTCGGGAAGTAAGAGACGAGACTCACGAGGAACGCGGTGTTCCATCTGTGCGCTCGATGTCTTGGTGACGTTATTGTATTTCAGCCATTCGACGTCTTGTTTCGCATTTACAGCGTTGAAGAAAAGCCGAGACTCGAAATCCACGCCGATTCCGTATTCGTATCGTCGTCCGGATTGCAATCGCGGATTCACCTTTGTGATATTCGTAGCCTCGGAAATGCCAATCCACCGGTTTAATGTCTCCCTGAATCCACTTGCAGCCCTCAATCGTTCTAGCTCGCGTACATACTCCTGCCGACCGTACATTTGTGTCAACGCCAGATAATCACCGTCAACAGCACGGTGCTCCTCAACAAACCGCAAAACCTGTGCATAGATCAACTTCAGATCCGCCACCTGCCCAATGACAGCACCAGGTTTAAGCCATCGCGGCCGGGTCAAAAGTTCCTGTGTATCCGTTTTCCACCCATAAGCGTCCGGAGGCAGAGTAGAACGTGGCACAGAAACGCAGCCAGCATCTTCAGCGAGATCGTGGAAGCATTCTTTGCTTGCGGAGAAGATAACACGTTGAGAGTACTTTTGCAGAGTTTCTACACCATCCTTGCGGAATGGTCGCTCGACTGTCACCATCCCATACTTTTCGCGCAACTTAGCGTTGGTTTCGCGCAGCAGATCTTGATAGCGCTTAATGAGCACCTCCGGCGGTAACTGGAAGAAGATATCGAAGCCGTCCACGATCAACACAATGTCGTGATCCTGCAGCGTCGACGTGTACGCCAGAAAATTGTAGATCCCAGTGATCCTATCAACCATATAATCGTGTCCCGCGGATCCCTGAGGTAGCTCTCTCCCATAGCGGACTAGAGTCGGCGGCGGGTAGTTCAAGATCATGGCGGAAGTTAGAGTGCGGCATAGGTCAGGGGTGCTCCGCGTGGCGGGGAGCACGAGATGGAAGGATGCATTGCTTTTCTGTATATTGTTTGGTAGGGTATTGTTGTGTTCGAGGGCGAGCCGTGGTGAAACGATTGTAGCGTCTTCGGGTTTCTCATGGAAAGGGTGATATGAGGGGTATTCGGTCCAGTAGTTGATCTCGGGCTGCGATTATCAATTATCTTTCATCTTGATCGTTTCCGGAGCGGTCTTACCTCGCGATGAGATCGCAACAGTAAAATCAAGAAGAAGAAACATGCTGCGAATATGCAAGCCGTCCGAATCGGTCGCGGTCGCGGACGACGGTATAAACTCTGCTGCAGAAACCTCGTCGCGGACAATCGCCATGAATTGTACTGATCCACCCAGGGGCCTGGCAAAGAGCCGTCCAGGCCGTTCAGCAGGCCACGGGAGTCCATGTAGACGTGAGAATTGGGCTGATGTCTTCTGAGAGCAAGGGGGCGATCGTTGATATTGATTTATCTATGAAACAAGAAAATGTTGGCGATGGACATTCCGGGCGTGAACGTGGCTACCACGGAGGGAATTCGAGATAACTGTGCGCAGAAACAGAAGGGATATTGAGGGAAAGAAAGGGAGAAGATCAACGAATGTGAGAAGAGGCCATGTTGCAGTCGTCGACTCGCGGTCTGGGATGACGACAGCTACAGTGATCGCCGCGGCCGAATGACACTGCGGATCCTTTTGGTGGTGACACTGACTGGAACAGAGCGTTTCAGGTTCGGGCGTACCTCGCCCCAAGCCAAACACAGCTTTTTATAGTACTACAATTTTTCTACGATGCCCAAAAATGATATTTCCATGTTCCTATACAATCTTACGTTGTACTTCTTGCCATACTAAGCCTTACACCTTGTTCAGCCAGCCAAGCCGGCTTCTATACTATTTTTTTTAGGTGGCCGCGTAATCGTTGATCAGGACCCCAGCTCGTGCTGTTTCAGGTTGACAGCCGCACTTATTGGTGGATTTTGGCCTATACAATACGATTGATCTTCATTTTCACCACTTTCTTCGTGCTCTTCATATGCAAGAACTTCAGGGTTCTGCTCCTTCCTGTCACTTGGCTCGACAAATGCTCGTTGTGTGGCATTGACTCTCGGAGGACTCGGATTTGCTCTGATCTATGACGCAGGCTCCAATACTTCCCCTCCATTCGATAGGCGTACATATTGGCATATATGTATATTTGGTTAAAGTCACTCACAATGTCATGACAAGGTATATAGCAAGTAAAAGGCCCAGAAGAACGCCAGTAAACCCGTGCAAGAAGGAAAACAAACAATGCTCAACCCCAATCACTCCAGATAGATCTCCTCCCGTAACCTCTGCAGATTCCTAAAAATCCCACCCCCAGGCCCCTCACTCTCCTGCCTCTGATGCCCCCTCGCAGGGCCAGAAGTAGAAGAGGCTTGCTGTGCCGGCGCCGCCGCAGCCTCAATTGCCCTCTGACGCTCCACTACAATCTTCGCCAGGCCTTCGACAAACCGCGTCCTCGCCTTCTCCTCCGCCGTTCCCTTCCATACTAGCGCCAGCGTCCGCAGAGCCTCCACCCTGAGTGTCGCAGCCTCGACGCCCTCAAGATCCAGAAGCTCCAAGATCTCTGCACGGAACTTCCTCGCGACTTCTTGGCCCTTCTCTTCACGACTATGAGCATCGGGACCAGGCTCGGGCGCGGAAACAGAGATAAATGAAGAGGCGAGGGAGGTTTCGGAGGGAGGAAGCGGCCACTCCATTGCGTCGCCGAATGTTTGGACGACGTCTTCTAATCGGGCGCGCACTCGGTTTAGCGTTCGAAGATTGCTGATGTATTCTGGCTCCTCAATCTTTGTTGTGCCCTTTTCCTCCTTTGTCTCTGCTGCGCCCGTACCCGTGCTCGTCTCTTCCTTTGTGTCTTCGTGTCCAGGTTTCGCCTCGCTTTTATGTTCCGGACTAGGCCCCAGGGTAACCGTAAACCTCGCAATCTCAGCCGCAAGCCCCTCCGTCAATAGATCCGATAGAGATATCGTCTCGCCACGAAGAACCTCAACCTCGTACGCGAGCCGATTCCCGCTGCGGAGGATCTCATCGGTAAGCGTCGTAAGCGTCGTAGAGTGTCGGATGTTCTGGGCGTTTGTTTGTGAGAGGACAGTTTGGACGCGTGTAGAGAGATCGGTAAGATTTATGCCGCCACGCGAGGTTTGGAATTGGGGTTGTGATTGTGAGGGGAGCGACAGCGGGGGAAGGACATCGTTGAGGTAGTCAACAGGGTCGAAGGATGGATTTGCGAAATCAGGCGCAGGAGGGTTTGTGGTTGCTTGTTGTTGCGCGGATGGCGGAGCAGGACTAGGAGGTTTTGAGGGAGCCATTGAGGTATATCAGGTACTGTTGTTGTTTAAATTGACATCCTGAAGCTGGAATGTCCACCTGCACCTGGCCGCCATTCATGAGCTAAGGATGTCCCCACATTTTCGCCTCAAAGACGGAGAGTAGTATAGTCCCTCACCGCCCATACCACCCACTGTCAATGAGCTGAAAGGTTAGACTGGATTTTAGACAGAGAGAGTACATACTATTATACGGAGCAGTTTCTCGTTCGTCCTGATTTGATTCTACTAGACCAAAAGAACAACTCCATACGCCGTGGTTGATGGTTACAAAGAAAGTGGAGTCTGCATATCATGATCATTGATGAACTCAATTTATACAATTTCAAAAGAAGGCGGGTATCGTGGTGCAACTAAAAACAAGGCCACAGGGCCAGCATTATAATGGTTCCAAATTATGTCCGTCACTCATGCCGTTACTAAGGAGCGTTTTGCTCAGATGTCTTCAACCACACGTGCGTTGATCGCGTGTTGGAATCCATCGTCATTGTGCCCAGAAGGAGCGTAGCGGCTGGGTCCTTCGCCAGCGCCTTCGGCAGCTGCCAGTTGCTGCTGGATAGTTTGGTTGGGAGCGGGGAGGAATATGACCTTGCTGTTGGCGGTCTTGGCCATTGCTTGCATTGCCTCGAGGTATCGGATTTGCATAGCCGGAGCAGAAGACAGAATATCGGCAGCCTATGGATGGTTAGCGATGATCACATAGATGAAATGAGAATGGGTAGCATACCTGGCGCATGAGCTTGGCAGACTCGACTTCGGCGCGAGCAGCGATGACCTTACTCTCACCAATACGCTTGGACTGGGCGGCCATTGACAGAGAGTCCTGGAGATCATCGCTAAAGATGATATCCTTGATAAGCATAGACTCGACGTTGACACCCCATCCTGCAGCGACTTCTTCGATGATTTCGGATGTAGACTGCGCAATCTCCTCACGGCGCTCGATCACGTCCTGAAGGACTCGCGCACCAATAACATGGCGCAGTGTGGTCTGGGTACGCTCGACAAGCGCTTGTCGGATGTTGGAAATACCGAATGCAGATTTATGAGGAGATACGACTTGGTAGTAAATAACGGACGTTAAGTTCAGGGTTACGTTGTCTTTGGTCATGCAAACCTGGCGAGGAACCTCAACGATCTGGATCTTGACGTCGATTGTGATGAGGCGCTCACTCAGGGGGTTGACCTTGACAAGACCGGGGTCCACAGCGCGTTCGAACCTAACGGAAAATTAGCTTCGGCCGTATTTGCAAGCTTTCAGGAATACACACCGGCCGAATCGCGTCACCAAACCGACATGGCCTTGATCAACGGGTCTGAAGGGGTTTGGGCAAGGGCAGCAGGGAATGATACCGAGGGCTCCAACACATTCTCCAATGGAATGCTCTAAGGAAAGATGTATGGTCAGTGCAAGATCCATTATTTTGAGTTCCTGGTAAGCATCACTCACTGAAAGATGCGTACCATCCGTGCGCTTCGGGATTGCTTTCATCATGCTCGATCACCGAAGCATACTTAGGCTGCAGGTCGGACAGGCGAGGTGGTTGGACATTGACAAGACCCTCCGGTCTGTGGTGAACAGGGGCTTTGCCGTTGATGCCGGAGCTTGCTTCAGCGGACATCATGAATTAAAGTAGTCAGGTTTGTGGTTATGATAATAAGAGGTATGGAAGACGCGAAGAAGCTTCCAAATTCCGATGTGATAGATCTGGAAAACTAAAGCTAGGATAGAAAAAGAAAGGGCGACTCCGGGGGTTTAAGTAGATCCCAGCTCAGGCAGTGTTCGGGATGCAGGACGTCACCCAACTCTCTCGCGGTCGGCAAACACGGCCCCTGTTTGCACTGGGCAATGCACTAATCTGGGGTAGTTTCGTGAGGCTCGCATAGCATTGGACAGGAGTCGAAAACCACCTCCGCTCCCAAGGCTGAGCCCAAGAGTGGAGTGTCTGCTTCTCTTGGTTGGTTCCAGTCTTGGTTGCTTGGGACCATTCATCAAACAGCGTGTTGTTAGCAATAATCCTCCTCAAGCACAGCAATTTGTTACATCATTCCAGAACACTAAGCGCCCGAGCAGGCTAGCACTGCCGCATAGCATGCTTTGATTATCGGACTAGCGGTTGGCAAAACATCATGTGAGCAAGAACTAATGTTAATGTCGTTCTTGTGGAACTTAGATGTGCTGACAGCAGCATCCCGCAGTCGCAATGCATGCACGCACGGAGCTATCCCGTTGAACCCCGCTATCAAACGGAGTGCTCAACTGCCCATCATTTTGAACGATACGGATGCGCGATGCCAAATGCCATCGCTTCGACTGCGGTGCCAAGAAAGAAACTCACAAATCGACTGTGCCCAGCAACTGGGTCTGGGCGACGGGCGCAAAGGGGCTGTGCTCCACAACTCTGGTTCCAAGGATCCTCCCTGCCGGCCTGCCCTCGTATCACCGGATTGAGGAATCGGCAAACTTTCCGATGGGGGGGCATGGATCGGCCATGTCTTGGTCATGGCGCGGTTGTGGACAGTCACCAGGCAGTGCTCATCTGTCGTTGCCATCGCAGCGCATAGCGCATGGTAGATCGCGGAGGAGGCGACCGGGAATGCGGGCTTGAAACTTTCTCGAAGGAAGTTGAGAACTTGAGATACAAATGGGCAGCTCCCATGACAGATCATTCTGTCGGCTTCATCGTTGGCTCGCAAGGGTTAGGATGGACTCTTGCTGCTGAGTCTGGCGGGGATGCTGTTCAGCATGTACGTAGAAAATGATTCAGATTCACTGGCTTATATGTTTAATAAAGGGTTATCTTTAACAGAGAAGCATCATTGGTCTAGTGGTAGAATTCGTCGTTGCCATCGACGAGGCCCGTGTTCGATTCACGGATGATGCAAGATTCTTTTGCCCTTAATTTTTTTGCCGTCACTCTTTTCTTCCTCTCGTTATAAAGAGCAGCAGCGCGCTACATGTCATTAATACCTGCTGCTTTTTTAGGTCGAGACACTCCATATTATATTCTTTACGACGGTTTGAAACCCTCCCCCTACGGAGCACAGGTTCAGCACCAGCCGAAACCCGCCAGGCAGCCATTGCCCTATTCTGGCCATTCTGCACCTTCCAAGGTGTCTGGACCAGCTGTTTTAATGAGGCAGGTGCAATGATGCCCATGGTTCTTTCCCGATCAGCAACACTTCATCGTACCTTCTAAGTGTAGAGCTCTATACCCGGCCGAGGTACATGGGTCGCTCTTGCATAGCGTGTACAGTTGTAGCTTTTGTAAACTGTAATTATTCTTGTGAGGAATATTTAATGTTGCCCCCGCGTCCTTTCTCAGTCAGTGGGCCCTAGTTGTATCTTGTCGTATTTGTGGTGGGGGGAAGAGTATATGGATTTCGTAGAGCAATCTGGCCAAGCTGGTATAGATTGTTTGTGATGTACGAGATCCCTACTAGAAGATGTTTCTAATGAGTCCGCTTGACAAGTGAACAAGAGCATCATTCAAGGGAATATGAAGTACGATAACAGTATCATTCGTCGTTAATCATGCCGTCGTGCTAGATGGATAGGGTTCATGTATACGACGCAGCCAGCAAATCGTAAAAGATCTACCAAGGTAGTCGTAAGGGAGTGGGTAAATCAGTCCCTAAGACAGGCTCCGCAGTCCCAATGTCCCTGGTGACACAAGTTAGCAGAACGGCTCTCATCTCGTACAGCTTAGGAAGCGTACGCAGGACCTCGGGGCGCCCAGTATTGCCCAGTCTTTGTGATATCGAATTCGTCAATGAAGGCAGCGAGGGACTCAGCAGCCTGCTTTGGTGTAACAGCTAATGACTTTATTAGCAGAGCCAGCAGGAGCAGGGCTGGAAAGGCGTACCTCCCCCGACATCCCAGTACTTGTCAAAGCCAACACTCTTCGTCATCTCCGTCCGCATGAATCCGGGATGGACCAGACCCACGGCGATCCCCTCAGGTTTCAGATCCAGACTCAACAGCTTCCCCACCATGTTAAGCGCCGCTTTGCTCGCATGGTGGCCATAGTTCCCACCCCCCTCCTTCTCGTGGCGCAAGGTGATGCTACCACTCTCGCTACTGACAAGAATTACCTTGCTGCCTTTGACTAAAAAGCCGGATTTGACGAGCTGCTGGACGATAAAGACAGGTGCAATGGATGAAGTAGTATACATTTGCACCTCCTTGTCCCAATCTGGCGTGTCAAAGTCCTCAAATCCAAAGTACCCCGCATTGATAATCACAGTTGAAAGCTTAAGGGATGAGGGTAGTTGTGAGACGAGCTTCTGTCCAACATCAGGCTTTGTAAGGTCGACATTTGGGATCCATGAAATATTGGACTGTGTCACCGACCCTTGGTCTGACCGAGTGGTTGCGAAGACCTGTTGGGTCAAATGCTTGGATGCATATAGATCTCGGAGCGAAGCGCCCAGACCTCTGGTAGCGCCAATGATAAGAACGTGGCTGCTCATATTCGAATTTGTTGATATTCGCTGTAAGAACGTTCGACCTCTGGAGATTTCACCCCATAAATACTCGAGATACCTTGACGCAACCCCTCTTGTAAATGACGTAAGCCATCGTTGTTGGCAGATGAAGCTTGGTTCTGATCGCAGCTCTACATACAGTATCGCCGGGTAGCTTTGCAGCTCTTAGATAACAACACCACCACCAAAGCGACCTGTCAACCAAAGCTAAATATAACTCTGCCAGGCGCATCATGAAACCGCGAAGCTTTCGCTCGTTTGTTTCAATTGCACTGCCCCAGCGCTCCGAACTCGCTTAGTCATCTGCTCCTCCCTTCCTGAGTCAAGCAGCTGAAAACAGGATTCATGAAAAGCGCCCAGTATGACCCCAGCCATCTGGCTTTATGGTGGCTAAGCCCTTTCTCCAGTGGTGATGAAGCTGGAGTCCTATTCTCTATGTCTGCCTCTACTTGATAATGAGTTCCCTTATACACCTACTTTCGTCCCAGGTGAAAAGAGCCCGCGCTACCAGTCTGAGGAAGCAGACTGAAACAGAGAAGCGCACCTTTTCCAGACATAGAGTGTTTCCATCTTCCTCCTCGCTGTCTGTGTATGACAAGCTCCGAATATTCACTGCATGATCGAGTTCGTACTAATATAATTCCAGTGTCGCCAAAGTTCCCCCGATACCAACCTCTTCCCCGTGGGATCTCCTTCCCGTCGAGCTTCAGATCACAATATTCGCGCACTGCGGCGTCACGGACTTTCTCCCCCTCAAACTCGTCTGCAAATCCTTTAACCAAGTCCTCTCGACGCATGAGCAATTGATTGCACGCCAATACCTCCGCCAGCGCCGTCATGGAACTCTTCCATCCCCGATAGACAGTCAAAGAACATATACCCGGAATCCGGCAGACGATGTAGTTCTTCTATCAGACCTTTTCCCGCCTACGAAGAGCGCCAAAGGTGGTCATCTCTATACCTTTCGCTATGTACACAGTCTCCGCCGGCGGCAAAATCTCTGCTCGAAATTGTGTTACTATCTCGCGGACCGTGTGGTGGATCGATTTGTGCGTAGCGAGCCGGCATACATGAAGAATTCATTCACTTCACGAGCGGACCGGAATGAATTCGTGAAGAGAGCAACCGGGAGGCTTTGGTTTCATCTTTCACCGCTCATGTTAGTCGTCCGTCCCCACGACTGACCGGGTAGCTAATCAAGCGAAATAGGTATTACGCTCTGTACTTTCTTGAAACCTACGCTGAAGCTCGGCGCGAACAAACCAATGTCCTTTTGCGCGACTTTGAGGCTGGGCGACTACCTGTGCCGCTACCACCGAATGTCCGCAAGAACATGTACCGCATGTTACAACAGAAGATAGTGCAAGCGCCACCGTTTACAGATACATCCACGCTTATATCAACACACCATTGCATGCAACTTTTAGTCCACTACTTGCAGTTCACTGTACCTCCCGACGAACCCGTTGTCTCGGATGACAGTTGGATCGGCTCGTTGCTAACCGTGTCTCCCTTCATACGTGTTGTGGAATACTTTGCAGCGGAAATTGGAGACGGTCGTAGTCAGCGCATGCAGAGGAAGGACTTTATGTACAACTTCCACAATGATATCATGTTGTACGAAAAGGACGACATGAACTCGTTGGTCTTTGAAAATGCACCCAATGTTCACCTTCATGCCGCTGTGCAGGACGTCTGGTTCGATGTTGCCAGGACTGAATTGGCATCAAGGAGGGTTCGAAATCACGACATGGAAAGTGTCGTAGTCTCGGATAATCTGCCATTTGTATTCGGCTGTTCTGACTGCCGACCCCCAGTGCATGGAGAGTGGCATACTTGATTCCTCTCTTGCTGGGATACTTTTCCCTCTGTTTACAGCATGTGGCGTTTATAAACAGACTTCGGTCAGGGCTGGGTTGGTTCATTTTGCATTGCGAATTGGAGCGAATTGCTTTTTGGGTTTATATCCGTGCTTTTTGGAGCGTCATTACTCTATATAGCTTCCATCATGTCTGGCGGCTGGGCAGCCCTAAGCCCTACAATCAAAACGGTAGACACGTGCCATGTTTGCCAAGTTTGTCTCGAGTCGCGTCTTGAGATCCAAGTCAACTTGAACTTCAATCATCAACACGTAGGATATCTCTCTTAATATAAGAATTTAGCATGGAAAATGGTGCAGTGACCATGTGATACCCCCTGTACATTCGAATCTCAAAATAGGCACGAAAGATCCGCCAACCCCAACATAAGCAACCATAAACATGGCAAGCCCTCACCATCTACTCAATACCTCGTGGACATCACATCGCCTCTCTCCTCTCCACTATGGGAGCCAACATGGCTCTCTTCTCGAGAAACCTGCACTAGAGATATACGCCCACAGGCTGAGAGACCACCTCACCAATTCCTTCGCAGACGCGCAGGTCTGGCGCCCTGCCGAAGAAGACACCGCTGGGGTCTCGAACACCGGTGCTCTAAATACATGCACCTGGGAACCAATTTCCACGTTATCATTCCTGAATCTACAGCGGCATGGAGAGGAAGACGAGGATACAGAGGCGGAACCAGCGGGGATCCTCATAACCCTCGGCTACGAGAACACTACATACAAAGCGGCTCTCCTCGCCGACCCTTCCTCACTGTCATCATTATCAACGAAGCAAAAAGGTAAACAGCCGCAAAGAGGCAGGCCGAAGCGCATCTCGTCAACATCAGCTTCAACTTCAACATTCCTCCCACTTCTTCTAACGCGCCTCCCTAAAGCTCTCCGGGAACAATTCATCGCATTCCTCTCTTCCAATTTCGACACGTATATCTCGTCTCTACGCTTCTCTTCTGACGTCCTCTGCGACCTCCTCCAGAGTTACGTGAGGGGTCTAACCCCTCCTTATGCACAAGGAGGGCATGCAACCGAGAACACAATGCTCACCGAAGACATCATTCGGGAAATGCACCTAACTCTCTCCTTTGCACCACCCATCGCGCCGTCTCTGAAGGCCCTCAATGTGAGTGTACCCCGGGAGGCATTTGCGAGCTTTCTACGCACCGGATCTTCTGGGACAGGTGGGGATGATGGGGATTCGGGGCGCGTGCTTTCCGGCCTCTCCAGCTATCTGCAGAAGCACCTTGCCTTGGAGTTGGGGCTGGGGTCTGGTGGTGTGACGCTGTCGAGTGGGTATGTGCGGTTGACGCGGATTGCGTGCGCAGGGTTTGTGGTCACCGGGGACGGGAGGGTTAAGGTTGTTGGAAAGTCTGTTGAGGGCGATGATGGTGAGGAGAGAGCAAGGAACCAGGGGATGCTTAGGGGTGGGGAGGCCCTTGTGCGAGCTGTTTTGTGGAGGGCTGGTGCGGGGATTGAAAAGAGTGGTTCATGAATGCTTATGAATGTACATGGTCTGTAAGGAGTTTGGTTGGCTTTTGGAATTGATGCGTTGATACCAATTTGTGTGGAAATACATGATCTCTTTTTTCTTTTTTTCACTGGGTGGTGTTATATTACTTTGTAGTATATTCCCTCCAATTTCCAATCAGAATAGTACAGTATGTGCGTATCATTAGGCGTGTACGTCAGTCAATTTCATACGGCGTTCGACTACTCTCAAAACCAGTCTGGAAAATGGATGCTTAGGCGCTCAGAACGCTTTGCGTTCGGCTCTCTGTCTCGACGAGCTTGAGTGCTTCATCAACATGCCGGGCGACATGGGATATACCCCCGCAACGCTCGATGATACCGCTGCGTTCAAACATACGATAAACATCACGATTGGGGACGCGACAGAAGTAGACCCTAGCCCCGATCTGTGCGTAATTATCCACAATCTCGTAGAGGACCTGAGTTCCGGAACCGTCAATGCTGGTGACGCCGTGGACATCAAAAATGACGTTTTGATTGTGCTCCGCAGGGCGGATTCGAGGCATTGAAGGGTGAGCCCGGCTAGTGCCGTACATCTCGAGTCGACGGAGACGGTTCTTGAGGTCTCCGGTATTGGCGAATGTCAGAGGCTCAGGGATCTTGACAATCAGGGCTCCTTCGACCAGCTCGACATGCTCAGCCTGGAGCTCGGCGTTATCAAACCGGTCACTTCCCTCCACTTTGCCGAGAATCTGGATTCGGGGTTTCGTCGAATGTCGGATGAGAATTAGGACGGATAATCCCATTCCAAGGGCAATGCCCAATTCCAGGGAGTAAAAAATTGTCGAAACGAAAATGAGCATCATCAGAGCTAGCTCTGACCATCCTCGTATACGAACAAAGAACGACAGGTCATGAGGACATTCCTCGATGAGTGAGTAGGCCACAACGGAGATCATGGAGGATAGCACCGCTTTCTATTTTGTGTTAAAAGTGCGAGCATAAATGTAGATATTCGTAAACGTACCGGGAGATAGTACAGATACGGCAAGAGAACCGTGATGCAAATTAAGGTTATAAGACTGAGAATGATGTTGCTCATTGGAGAGCGAGCACCAGTCGAGGCGTTGACTTTGCTTCTTGCGTATCCACCAAATGCGGGTAAAGACATGAAACATCCCCCCACAACGTTGGCAAAACCTAGTGCAACCATCTCTCTGTTAGGGCTGACTTGAATTCCCTGCACACCTTGATTTGCTACACCGGTAAGACCCTTAGCAGCCACGGATGATTCGAAAAACCCGAGCAGTGCGATTATGAACGAAGTACTTAAAGCAGTGCGCATGTGCTTCATGTGTTTGACCTGGAAGGGCCATTCAAAATCGAAGACACCATTGCCGGAATCCTTGGTTGGACCCAAGATTTCAAGGCCTTTATGGTGCCAGCCGAATTTCTCTGTCAAAATCGCCGAGAGGATAACGACAAGAATTCTATCCGGGAAATAAATGACCTGCGGATACCGTGGCTGAATGTGCTTTTTGAGAGTTCTGTCCGACAGAATTATTAGCAAGGCTCTCACTTGAGCGAATAGGGACGCACCGAAAAACCATGATTATGGCAAACGCAGTGAATGCGACGGCTGCTGTTAAGCCGTGCGAGTGGCCAATATTCTGGAAAATAAAAACTAGCTTATCAATGGTGCTCCCGTGGGTCACGCCCGCATGCTTTGCTTCCGCTGCCAAACCAAGTTCGGGAATGAACTGGTCCACGAAGATAACAAAGCCGATGGCCGTAATAAAGCCTCTCAAGAAGGGCCGGCTGAGGACGTTATCTAAGAAGCCCAATCTGAATATCCCAGCCACCAAGATCATAGCACCGGCTAAGGCAGTAGCCACACCGACGACTATTGCATTGGCGGCCTCGTCTTCCTCACCCGAATTGCCTTGATTCACGCTGGCCTTGACAATCGTTCCAGTCAAGAGTGATCCTGCTGCTTCTGGCCCGAGAACTAGCAGTGGGGCACTTCCTAGTATAGCGTAAATGAATGGTTGGAAGACGAAGGAGTAAAGACCGTTAGTTGGAGGGGCATGGGCAATGTTCGACAAGGAAAGCCCCATTGGTATGTATATTGAGGCGACTGTCAAGGCAGCACTGAAATCTCCTCTGAGATAGGATAGTCGATACTGGGTTATCCAATTGAAGAACGGGATGTAGTACGATATGTACCTAAATAGATATCAGTCGCCGCGACCCTGGCGCTAGGAGCCCAAAATCATTGACGTACATCGATTTACTATGTTTTACAGGGAGCGGTGCTGGGCCGCCAGCTACTGGTATATTCTCCGGTCCTTGGACGCTTGGTGTCGCACTGGTAGAATGTCGGCTGGCGTTTCCCATCATGCGAGATCGCTCACCCCCTAATTCAAGGGTAGAAGTCGTCCGCCACCCATGGTGCTCATCAGTCGTCACTCGTGGAGTGAAGGTGCCATGATCGCAGGAGTCCCCCAAGCCGCAGGGGGGCTCTCGGCGGTCGTACGATCTCAACAGCGGGGTTCTGGTATTAACCTCGTGCGGATCACTGCCTGCGGGTTCAGCTCTGCTCATGATATCAGTATGAGTTTCGGAGCGAGGTACTGAGCTAGATGACGAAGAGGCACGGAAGATATCGAAGACCCTGTCCCGAAGTGAGCGGCTTTGTTCCGCTTCAAAAGGCCTGGAATCGGCCATGTTCGAAACGAGCAAGCAAGAGACGGAGTCCCATGCAGGTGCTGAATATGGATGCGGATACTCTATGGTTGATGAAGCGAGCAAAAAGATGAGAAGTGAATCAAGGCTGAAACTCGGAGGTAAAAATTAGGAGCCACTTCAAGAAGTGCTGCACTAGTACACCGACTTCAAGTCAGCATTCAGCAAGGACGAAGACCTCAGGAACTGGGGACACATACAATGCATACTTATGGCGAGATAATGTACAATCAGTTGAGTTGCTGATCCTCAGAGACAAAAGAGTTCCTGCAGACAGTCTAGACTCGCTTCGCCATTTCAAAGAGTATCGCGCGGCAGTTATACAGCCCGTGGGTGCATTATTGAGGTGCGACTAGGTCTAGTTGGGGTAATTTCAAAGAAAGTTATCAGCCTCAGGCTTCAATATCTCCAGGCGGTGAATGCATATTTTCACGTGACTCAGTCTGAAGCCCAAAGTGGGTTTTGAGCCGCCACAAAGCGTTTTCAAGGAATTGTGCTGCGGTCTCAAAGACAATCCACCACATCAATCCTCTGCCCTTTCCGCAAAACCTGTCCTGTGAGAATTTCACCCGGTGCCATCTCACTTCGAAGCTTCATTTCCGCATAAATTCGATCACGAGTTATTCTTTTCAGTCCAGACGACTCGCCCGCAGCAAGGCGCAACCCCGCCAAAATGTCTTTAACAAATTGTCGGTTTTATGAGGAGAAATATCCGGAGGTGGATAGCTATGTTATGGTCAATGTTAAGCAGGTACGAAGTCGAAATACTTGTTATACACTCTCGATCGCGGTCAGGAATATACTTATCGTGTCCTCCGAATAATGCAGATTGCCGAGATGGGCGCCTACGTGAAGCTCCTCGAATATGACAACATTGACGGAATGATTCTGCTTTCTGAGCTTTCGCGAAGACGTATTCGTAGTATCCAGAAGCTCATCCGTATCGGCCGCAATGAGGTGGTGATTGTGCTCCGTGTGGACAAGGAGAAGGGTGAGAGTCACTCGCGCGGACAACGACATACAGTTTCTGACGTACCCCGCTTTTGATAACAGGTTACATTGATCTCTCGAAGCGACGAGTCTCTCCCGAAGACGTTATCAAGTGCGAGGAGCGGTACAACAAGAGCAAGGCGGTGCACTCGATTCTGCGTCATGTCGCAGAAGCAACCCAGACCCCTCTCGAGACCCTTTACCAGCAGATTGCCTGGCCCCTGAACCGAAAATACGGCCATTCCCACGATGCCTTCAAAATCTCCATCACGTAAGGCCTCATCTTCCTCTCCGTGGGAATTCTCCGCTGATGACTCATCCTTCCCTAGAAACCCTGACGTGTGGACTGAGGTCGAATTCCCCAGTGATGCCGTGAAGAGGGAGTTGACTCAGTACATTGGAAAGCGACTCACTCCCCACCCGACGAAAGTGCGTGCCGATATCGAGGTTACTTGCTTCGGCTACGATGGTATCGATGCGGTCAAGCACGCTCTGCGGACCGCTGAGGCCGAGAACACACCTGAAAACCAAATAAAGGTCAAGCTGGTTGCTCCTCCGCTTTACGTTTTGACCAGCCAGTGTTTGGACAAGACGCACGGTATCAAGATGTTGGAGGAGGCTATCGGAAGAATTGCGACAACGATCAAGGCTTCTGGCGGTGGCTGCACCGTCAAGATGGCTCCCAAGGCCGTCACCGAGCACGACGATGCTGCCCTCCAAGAGCTTATGGAGAAGCGTGAGCGTGAGAACATGGAGGTCAGCGGTGATGAGAGCATGTCAGAGAGCGACGAGGGTGTTCCCGAGTAAATCCCTAGCACCACACCTATCCACGACGGGCCGCGGCGATAGGCTAGGGAAGATGGGGATGCTCATGAGCCGGCACGTATTTGTCGAAAGTGATGATGATGTGGAGGTGGTTTTTCGAGGTCGGTTCATGGTGCCGGGAGGTAAAAGGTAGACGGCAAAAAGTTCATTAGAAGGGTTTCCGGATATGACACGATTTATGAGACGAGAGACGGTTTATTCATCCAGAGATGGGATCTAAATCAACGACAATGTCGAGGCGAGCCCACTTGATTGGGATTGGGGACGTTGTATCTCACGTCGAGATGTTTTGTTGATCCATGGCTAATTGCTCCAAGCTTAATACGGGTTTGGAAATTTCAGTATTATCCTTATCATGTGTTCTGATGTACATAAGCTTCTTCATCTACTGATGGGCCGGTTAGACATTTAGGTACCTCAAAGCCGGCGTGAGGCCGCGAGGACAAACCTAGAATCTCACGGGTTCGCTTATTTACACGGTTTCTTTCTGAAAAGGAGGGGTCGTTGGTAAATTCGTAGTCACGTATCAGCCATTGTTTGACTTTCGAGCAGCTGAAAACCACCTGGATTTGACTTCCGACGCATTGCAATTTAAATGGTTGGTTGAAGCTGCACGATCAAATAGTTCACCAGATGTGGCTGGGAGCTGGGAACAAAAGGTGGGGCAGTAGATCGACCGCTCGTTATAAGGTTGGACCCTCCAGCACCGCGCGACGGGGTTCATGATCCTTCGCAACTTCTCTCTTTTTCCCTCCAAGGACCTAGCATTCATCTATCCGGTGAGTAAATATGGGTTGGCGCGACATTTTCTCGTCAGACGCTGCGCAAGTTCGCCGAGATATGCAGCGGCATCGATGTACGTCACCTAATCACAACTTGAACTGCAGGAACAACCCATGCTAACACAGCCGCTAGTGCTCCCGGCTTACACTGGGGAGGAAGTAACGCCCAGCCATCCGTCAAAGGAAGTTACCAAGGTTGCTTTACGATTGAAGTATCAAATTGAACAGGTTATACCATGCGAGCTAGATGAGGATTCCGTCACTAGTCCGAACAGTCGCATTATCACGCATGAAGTAGTCGAGACTGCTATCCAAGCCGGAGGCGACGACCTCCGTGACTGTGTTCCTTTCTGCTTACTTGTGTGTCTACGATGGTTCAAACGCCAAGCGACGCTTGAGCTATGGGATTCAGACCTCCATGGGCTTCGAGCCACAGCTTGTGAGGTCATAGCGAAGCGAATGTATGTACTTCATCCGAACGCAGAGGACACCAAAATATAGCTTGCTGATGAATCGATAGTATCGAAGGGGAGGAAGACCAGAATCATCTCTTGGTACATGTCCTACTCAAGCGGCACTCTATCTTCGTCGATGGAGAGGAAAGCGACCCAGCCAACGTCATTGAGCGTGCTGTTGACCTCCATGCCTTGAGGGTTATCGGCTCCTCTGGCTACCAAAAGTGTATAAAATATCTTTGGAATGGCTGGCTGTGTCAGCAGCAAGGCAACCCGACCAATTTCGTGCCCTATCTTGAGAGAGATAGCACCAGTTTTACGGTTCACTTCCACCCAGACCGAATGAGGGCGCCTATCTACCAAAATGCGTGTCAAATCTTGTTCTCACTCGTCTACCTAGCTCTGTATACTGAGGTAATCAACACTGTGAATCCCACTGGAGACCTAGATATTGTCGAGGGCGTACTTTATGTCATGACCCTCGCGTTTATCTGCGACGAGGTTACCAAACTCTGGAAGATCGGAGCAAACTATTTTGATTTCTGGAACGCATTCAACTCTACGCTTTATTCGCTCCTTGCTGTCTCATTCTTCTTGCGCATCGCTGCTTTAACGCACTCTGCTTCTGCCGGCGACGAGCAGAGACAGGCGTTGAACAAATTAAGCTACAACTTCCTAGCATTTGCTGGGCCAATGTTCTGGATGCGTATGATGCTCTACCTCGATACCTTCAAGTTCTTCGGGGCCATGTTTGTTATCCTACGAGTGATGATGAAGGAGAGCTTGATATTCTTCGCCCTGCTCTTTGTGGTCCTCATCGGATTCTTTCAAGCGTTTACGGGCATGGCTCAAGTCGACAGTGGCCCTCTCGCCACAAAGAATATCATCATTGGAATGGCCAACAGTATCATGCAAAGTCCCGAATTTGGCATGTTTGAGGATTTCGCATTTCCATTTGGCATCATCCTCTATTACTTCTACACATTCATCATCCTTACCAGTAAGAGTCCTTTGATATGCTCCTATTCCTGCCCCTGACAAATTGACAGTTCTTCTCAACATCTTGATTGCTCTATACAACAGCGCCTATGAAGCTATCTCTGGAAATGCCACGGACGAATACATGGCCATGTTTGCTCAGAAGACGATGCAGTTCGTTCGCGCGCCTGATGAGAATGTCTTTATACCTCGTAAGCCTACTTCTCTTCTCCCTATAATAACGCAGACTGACCGTAATGAAGCTTTTAACCTGGTGGAAATCTTGTTCTTGATTCTCCCCTTCGAATGGTGGCTCTCTACCGAGAAATATGCCAGGCTGAATGACATTGTCATGGGAATCATCTACTCGCCACTTCTGCTCGTTATTGGATCCCTCGAGGTCCGGGAGGCGGGTCGAATCAGGAGTAACCGCCGTCGCGGGGAGGAAGATGATGATGCCGTGGAAGAGTGGGAACATATTGCTGAGCAAGTTGACTTTGAGCTTGACGATACTTGGAAGCAATCTGTCCGCGAAACGTCTCCCAACGTGCATGTGGATCAATGCAGCCATGAAGTTGCCCAGTTGAGGGAACAGGTTCATGCTTTGAGCGAGATGATCAGACAGTTGACGGAAGACAACAGGATGGCATCTAGTTTTGGGAATGGAGAGTCAAGCTCCAACGCTGCCGACTAAGTTTAGCCGATTTTTGTCAGCTGATGATTCTATTTTCGGTATGCCTTTGTTTACTCCTTGAGCCGACTGTGCTCAGCTTGGTATGACATCCTTGTATTTTGACTCTCTGGATTTGTATTCGTTTAATTATCTAATGAGTTTGATGCCTGTTTTATCCAAATGCTTTTCTGCTGATCTATGATGGTATGTAGCTACGCTTGGGCGTAGTGAAACTCTTTCTTGCGAATCCATTGTACTGTCAACCGGTCTATTTTCAATCTACCCGGATTTATGTGTATCTATACTCCTCTTCTCCCGACACCTGTCGGGTCTCTCATGCATGCAAGATCCAATCGCACGCAGTACGCCCCACGTTCTTACATACGTATATGTCGGGTGAAGCCCTTGGTAGTCTCGAGCCTTGAACGCTTGGGCTGACCACGCTGCCTGCAGCGCCACTTGGGCATCTTTAGTGTCATTTCCTCGGCAACCCTGAAAGCCTCATGGCGTTAGTTGAGGTTCCACAAGGTCCGTACCGAATCGGTGTCTCCGGGCTCCAAAAAGCCACCGTTACACTGGGGTCCTTACGGTGAAGGCCCTTGGAAGCATTGATGAGTTGTGGCCCATCACAATGCGCTCAATGGGTGCAATGGGGCGTGTCACTGTATCCCGAAGGCTCGGCATTTATTTCTGATGAGCAGGCCTTGCCTGCGTGTTTAACCATAGATCAAGTCTATCCTCCCTCGTTCGCAAATAATAGTGCTAGATTTTCAATCTTACGGCCTTGATAAATGAGTTGAAAGTACTAGCCAGGGATCTTTTTATGCCTTCTAAAGGAATCGCTCAAAGCAATGTCTTGCCCAGCTGACTGTGTGTCAATGTCCTCTCGAGAGCACTTACTTCAACCCCGCTTGCACCGTGAGGATCATGTTTACTTCTTCCTTGCTACTGACACCCCGGGTCCGTATTCTCAGCCATGAGACTCCAGGTCTGGGGTAGTCCACTTTGCAAGCATGCCCATGCATCCAAACGCGCGCAGCAAACTATTTATATAACCTGGATTGAACGACCCCCGCTGTCCCGGCTCACATCCCCTGCCAATTCTGGATCCCAATCCTCGAACACAACAGTCTGCAACATGCTGTTTAGAGCATCGCTCCTTCTCCTCCTTGGCTGTACCAATCTTGTATCTGCTGTCGGGAGATGCGGTACCGCGCCACCTTCTGATGCTGTTAGGGCTTTGCATCTCGAGTACGAGGCCCAGGATAATGTGACCAATGCCCAAAGAAGCGATGACAGACTAATCCTCGGCGTGATGATCAACACATATGTTCATGTCATCCAGCCAGGGGCTTCGACGGTGGATCTCAGCGCACGCGTGCTAGAGCAGGTGAAGAGCCATCCACCCATACAGTTGTAACACGACGCCATGCCTATACAAGAGACTGATCCTTTACAACTCTACCAAGATATCCGTCCTCGACACTCGATATTCAGACTCAAACACCGGCTTCCGGTTCAATCTCATCAGTCAACAACCCATCCGGAACGATGATTGGATCGCCGTCCTCCCTAGCTTCGCGCAAGACCTTGAACTGAAATCCTCCCTTTGACAAGGGGGCTATCGCGACCTGAACCTCTACGTCAACACTATTAACAACCCGGCAGTCCTGGGATATGCGTAAGCTCCCTTTTCCCTCCCAGTTCTCCCCGATTTATAACGTCTCAATACCACTTGCAACCCCTATATCTGACCCCGAAACTCTATCCAGAACATTCCCAGAACAAATCCCAAACGGAACGACCATCTCCCTCGACGGTGTCATGATCCCTGACTCACTCTCTGGTAGTGACCCGCCTTTTGGCCTAGGCCTAACTGCCGTCCACGAAGTCGGCCACTGGCTCTCCCTTTTTCGCACCTTCCAGTCGGACCCGAACGTCTCGCCCAGGTCGGGCTGCAACGGAGCGGGAGATTATGTATTCGATACGCCGGCGGAGGATTTGCCGGCGATTAGGTGCCCTATTGTAAGTTTCCACTCGTTTCCTTTCTTCATCTTCTTGCGAAGTGGCTGTGAGTCGGGACGGGGCTAATGGATGGACGATTGAGTAGGGAAGGGATACCTGCCCCTTCCAGCCGGGCCAGGATCCTGTCAGGAATTTATATGGATTACTCACATGATGCGTGCATGACGCAGTTTACGCCGGGTCAGGGATTGAGGATGAGGGCGCTTTTTGCGGTTCTGAGGGGTTTTTTTTGACTCTGGTGTGCAGGTGTTGGCTTGGGTTTCGTTGATTGGAGTTCTTAATTGTGTTGCGATCTTATGTTTATTTTTTAAGGATCCAGGGCTATACGGGTTATTTTGCTGGAGTTTACTTCCAGTCTCTTCAGTTACTGTGCTGCCCATTGGTTCGATGGCGACAGATGTTCATCTGGGGGATCAGAGCAGGTGCTCCCTACAAGTGAAGAAAATTACATCATGTTCTCAATCAGAAGGACATTGGGTCAAATTCCTCTTGTGATGCTGTGGGTCCTTTGGTTTTCATGGGGGTGAGTGGTGGTTTGTGGCATTTTTTTTACCTTTATACCTTTTAAGAGATGCGGTCCCATCTCGACAATATATACACCCGAGGGGCCATGTGGCCACATGAACTTGATCAAGGTAATCATTGAAAAAACCATATCCAGAGGTCTCCACAGTCAAGGTGGAAAAAGCGAGTTAAATTTTAATTCGACAACGTCTTAGTTCTACATGGAATAAAAGAAAAACTTAAGATTGCATACTCTAGGCACGATGTACTAATACTTAGTATATGGAGCTTCTTGGATTAAAAAAAAAAAATAGGGTCTTGTATTATATATATTAACAATTAAATGAATCGTTATTCAATAATCAGCCCGGCTAGCTCAATCGGCAGAGCGTGAGACTCTTAATCTCAAGGTTGCGGGTTCAACCCCCGCGTTGGGCTTCAGTTCCATCTTTTTTTGCTTCCCGTTCTTTCTCCACTCATCTCTGGAAGGAGTATGTATACTCCTGACCACATCCGTCACCCCTTGTCGCTCAAGACCTAACTCGTAACCCGGCGTATAGTCGCAAAATATTTCCAAGTCCGCCAGCCTTGTCGAATAGGACATTGTCCGCATGTTCCTCCGCCGCAACGTCAGGAAATCGGTAGGAGAATGCCCACATTATTTAGCCAAGGCACATGCATATCGAGGGCGCGGCTGGGATTCCCAGCAAAACCATATGGCCGTGTTATGGAGCGGCTAAAGGCGTTCCTTGAGATTATAAAAGAGCCCCCTGCCCCGAATCAGGGGGGTGGGAGGAAGCGCAGGTGCTGAGAAAGTTGCCGGGGTCTGATGTGGGTTTGTTAGCATACAGGTACACAAGAGGAAGGTGGAATGAACGTAAGTGTGACTCACCCATATGAGAGGAGTAAGTCGGCGCTGAGATGGTCATGGCCCCAGGGACGAGTTTCCTTGCGATCCTCGTGCCGCTTGGAGGTGTGATCGTCGGGGGCTGCCTGGAACTGTGGATAGAATCGAGGAGCCTCATTGACACAGCTATTCAAGAAGGCCAACCCCCCCCCAAATCCTATGGGGTGGTTCCTCGCCGTCAGTCAGCTCGCAGAATCTGTCGAGATACTCATGTAGAAACCTCTGTTTCCCTGGCTGATAGGCTAAGATGTAGCGGTGACGGTCGGGCAGATGTTGTCGTGGCTCCCAGATAATAAGCAGCCAGGTTACACATCTCCATATCCTGTAAAGGGGTAGCGACTTGGCGAGTCCATCGGAATGCGTGCATATGGGGCGCCTTTGAGGATATCGACAGCTTTTCCTAAGGCAAGATCACCCATGATGGCGAATCCGAAGAAATTCATCCGCAATGACGGGTTGATGGACTTTCTTTCCACCTAGGTGTCGGCGACACTTTTGTCTGCAACGTCCACGAGTTTGAGGACGGTTAGAAGTTGTCGGAGTCAGCGCAGCTCGAACAAGCCCCTCGTCTAGACGTGCAGGAAATCACTATATGTCAACCGTAATATGAAACCTGACACCCCGGGCCATCGTATGGGTGGACTATGGCATACTTGGCTTTGCCAGCGGTGGTCCTAGAACGTTGGGCCGGGAATGGAAACGATAGAAGCTGGTGCTACCGAGGATCGGACGAAATGCTGATGTTGAGGGCGAGGAGATGGAAGGCCATCGTAGAGTTCACTGGTTGCCAGTGGAAACGTGCACTACCACCAGTGCCTCGGACGCATGTAGGGAACTTGACGGGGGAAAGTGTGCTTCTGTACCGGTTTCTTAGAATGCAAGTTGTCGGGTGGCTGATGATGCAGTCAAGGCTGCGTAGGGCAGGGTCGATATGGAGGCCGTCGCGAGAGACACGGTCGTAGACCACTTAGGGCCGTTGAGAAGGCATGGGATCCAGGCTATCAGATTATATAGGTGACATATTAGGAGAACCGCCATGGCAGATCTGTAATGGAGACTGAACAATGGTTCAGTGGCAGCCATCCCTCATCCTGCCAGCTATCTTCTCGAGACAGCACTGTCCTGCTTCCTGCTTCAGTTTGCTTAGTGCATTTGAAGAAACTGCAGCCAAATGCAGACAGACAGTAGGACCACTGATTTGCCGTGTACGGTTGAAGTGGCCTGTCAGTTGATCTCCTTGAGATCGGAGATGTGGCCAGAAGGTGGTTATAGAGGCGGCGCGGGGTCATCCAGCAAACAGCGACTAGGCCTATCATGGAACAATGATATCTGACAAAAACCAACTACCGCCATTACGTACTTGACGTAGATTGTAATATACGTAGGGTGAAAGACAAGATAATATTTAAATCCATACTCGAAAAGTAGAGATAGAAACGCCCAATGCTATGCAGCCATCAAAACCAGAACGCCACGCCAGACGCCATGAGGTGGAAATAAACAAAAGATAGCTGTTAGTAGCTCGCCATCAGAAGGGCGGTCGTGTATTATGCTTGCTTATTGCTCATATAAGCTCCTTCGAAGTCTAGGCCATCGAGCATACCGTTGACACGGTCAATCTCACGAATGAGATCCTCCACGTTCATTGCGAGGCTGCTAACCTCGTCAAATCTACGCCGCCGATTCGCATCTGCAATCATTTCAGACACGAAGAACTTTTGTTCTTCTAGTACTATAAGACGTTCGCGCAGGGCCTTCTCCTCCGCTTCCAGCGCGGAGACAGCGCTACTGGTTTCGCTGGCTAGGCTACTATTGCTGACACTAGTAGGGATATTATCGGATTTGATGGACCCTAGCGCAGAGTTTTGGCGTTGATGGCCTCCTGACACTGTTGATGCACTGACCGGGCTTGTAGGAGGGCTTGCGGGGCTCGGGTTGCCGTTGGGTGTGGAGTGCTTGAGAACTTTAGGAAGCGACTTTAGGGGAAGCATGTGGAGATGAAGAAAGTTGGTAGCCTGTTGATAAATGGCTTTTTGAAGTCGTTCTTGGGTAGGGGAGGTTGTTGGTAGGTCACGGATACGTCTCGCAGCCGTATCGTATTTGGTGAATGAATCGGTCAGTCGTTTGCGGATTTTGGACGCCTCCGCTATTTGCGCGGCTGACGGGGGTCGTCTTGGGTTTCTAGAGTAAATTATTGGCATTTATCTCCGACAATATATGGCACTTTTGAACATACTGTAATGCTGTGAGGAGCTTCTGGAATCTTGGCATCAGAATCCGAATGCCCCTCTCGAACTGTCCTAGGTTCTCATACGCTCTCAGATCCGGAGGTTTTCGGGTTATATCGGCTTCAAAGTCACGCCGATCAAACAATGTCGACTTGCACTCTTTACAGAGTCTGATGTCGATATTCGTTGAGCCAACATTAACTGACTTCTCCACATACGCTTTGGATACTGGGCCCTGTTAGTTAACCTTCAATGCTGGTTGCGGAGAGAATACGTACGAGGAGTTACACTCAATGGGACTTCAACTGAGCACCCCGTTGAGACATCGCCGCAGACAACTCGCCCGCAAGTTCTACAATGATGCCTTCTGAATGTATAACTTGAGAAATCTTGTTGACAGAATGGGCATCTTGGCACGCTCGCATCATCTTGCCAGCTGACAACTGTCTGTTCGAGAGCCTTACGCTGGTCGTTTTGGAACGGGATCGGCCAAATTTTATTCGATTGCAGCTGGTCAGGAGACAAGCTAGCGAGCAATTGGGTGAGTCGCGTCAAGCGCTTCTCTAAGCGAGAAACCTCTAACAAAGATTTGTCTACATTAGGTTTCCTGACGGCTTTGAATTCGTCCATTCGATTCCTTATCAGGCCTACCCATATGTCAGTTTTTCTCAAATCAGAAACACGAACGACAATGAGTTACCATTATGGTCGTTATAGCCCTCCCGCGACTTGTAGCAGGTCTCACATACTCGGTACCATAACCCCCGCACAGGTTCATGTTGCGCAGACCTAGACAGCTTCATCTGATACATCGTATGTTCTTCGCAAAACAGCTTTCCGCATTTCCGACAATTGACACACCCATTTGCCGCATTGAGGCGTTTTCCGCATGACGGCTCCAAGCAAGAATCGTAGAAGCCGCGAGGCTGCCAATGTTCTTTCGCAATGATGTCCTCCGGGTCAAGCGGTTTTGGCTGATCTGGAATGGCAATACTCTGAGAGGGACCGGGAGGCCGACTTGCGCCAGTTAAAGTCTGCTGGTTCTCGTTCGACTCGAATACATCCAGGCCCTTGAGTTTCTGGTTTAGAACGGCGAGCGGTTGAAAGCGCTTTGCCTTCTCCATCTGCGTCTTGAACCAATCCTTAACTTCATCCTGCCGATCATCTTCTAGGTTTTGGTGAACGTCATCGAGGTGTCTGTGTATACCTTGTTAGGGCCATAGCTCGGAGAGAATAGGGGACGGTGCTCGTTGAATACCTGTTTAGCTGTAGCAATGTAACCTAAACTCCGTTAGCGATATGACCACATCACAAAAGAGCAACTCGGTCAAAACAAGCCAGACTAGACTTACCATCTCCTCGCTGCATATTGGACATGATAATTGAGCGCCGGCTGCAGCCGGAGCAGAGGGGATCGAGGCGCTGGTGCCATTCTCGAGAGAGATGCGGGAGGTGAGGTCCTGGGTCTCGGACGAGATCTGGGAAGCGGAAGCTTGGGAGCTGAGGGAAAGGGTACTAGCGGAGGGCGAAAGGATATTCGGCTTCGGTTGCGATGATGATAGTGTCGCGGATGGATTGCGCGTGTTCGCGGAGCCCAGGACACGACCTCCGCCCAGCGTCCTCCGGGACATGGTGATCTTAGATTATGGGAGCATGGGAAGGGAAGCCCGCGGAATGCGGAAGGCGGAAGCTGGATGCGGTCGCAGTATGAGAAGACAACGAAGTCGAAGACGAAGCTCAAGGATGTGGCGAAGAAGGGAAACTGAAGTGGTCTCCAGCTCCAGGCTGATTGAGAGTGAGGGAGAGCAAGCAGAACGACTTTGGGCGAACTTCCGCGAATGAGGGGGCGGAGCTTCGGAGACGGATGCCTAGACGCCTTAGGCAGATAATCATTCCCTGAAGTAGGCAACCCCGAACGACCTCGTCATACGCCTGGGTCAAAGTTAAGGCATTAGTTGATGTTGCATTAGGTTCATTCTTATATAGATACTATGAATAGATTTATGCATACAGACATACCGGAGTGTCTCCAATATTAGAAAAGATCTAGTCATCTACTACTCCAATAAAACCCCTCAAAACAGAAATTTAAACAGTCTTAGGCTGACCCATTTGCTGACCCCTTCTCAAGTGCCTCCTTCTTCTTGCGCTCGGTCTCCCTCTTCAGCTGGTCTGGGCGGCGGACAGCAATGTCCTTTGGTCGGAAATCACTGAAGAGCGTCTTGAGCACGTTCTCAATAACCCAGCAGCCAGCGTAGTCCAGGGCCATCAGAACGGTCAACGTGATCTTGAACTCGTTGCTGAAGGGAACAAGACGCAGCTTCTCATTCAGTTCGGGAATGAACTCAGTGGCACATGAAAAGGCGACACCAGACGCGGCAACCAATCCCCAGTACATCGCCTTGTTCTCGCGGATGGATTCTCTGAAGGGACGGCCCTGGTAGTTGATAGAGAAGGTGGAGATTTGCTGGATGAGCTGAAGAAGGTAAATGGCACTGTTGAGGAGCGATGGCTCGAATTCGCCCTCCAAGTCGATATCAGAGTCTCTCCTGCGACGAGTTAGTTCAGTCAGCCTTCAAGTCCGGCGAGTGTGGAAACATACGGTTCAATGCGGTAAACATAGTTTGACAGGTAGATCAGAGTCACTATATGAATGGCAAACTGGCCGAGTACAGAGCCAATGATATAAACGTTGAAGATGTTTGGCTGCGGGCGTTCCTTGGAGAGACCTTCGACAGACTATCGATGGGTTAGAGCAGACTAATTCGAAAAGCGGGCCGCTTTCTTACCTTTGCGCGGGAGATTGAAAGGAAGCAAACACTCATCAGCATACCGCTGATAGTGACTTGACCATCACCGAACTTGATGCCGTCAAGATAGATGACACTGAGACTGTAGGCGCTGATCAAGCAGTTCAAAGCGAGAATCTTGTACATCTGAATGGTTGCGACGAGGGTGCAGCGGCCTTGACGAAGGATGTTGGGGATGGCGATGACATTGGCCAGTTTACTCGTGAAGGGTGCGGCGACGGATGCATCTCCTAGCTTGATGGTGGGAGGCTCACTGTCATCAAGCTCCTGTTCCATCATGGTCGAGGTAAGCTTATCCGCGAAACCGGCAGCAGCCTGGGAAGCCTGCTGTTGTCGTTGTTGCTGAGGGGTTAAGTTCTGGTTGGTCTGCTGCAACGCCTGAGCACCAGGGGACGTGATAGTTGGGATGGCTTCTGCCTGGTTCACAGCATCCTTTGCACCTCGCTTCATGGCCTCTCTTTCGATGGCCTTCTGGTAGTGAGGGTTACCGGGGCCGGGAGGGTAGAGATGGGCGATCTGGGCGGGAACAGGAGGTGCAGGCTGGTTGAAACGTTGCATCATGGAGACCTGCTTCTCATAAATCTCCTTCATCTTCGTGGTCCGGTAATGATCAGCGATCCTAGTCAAATCCTCTTGAGAACCGTTCAGTAGCGCGACACCAACATGGGCCTGCTTCAAAGCTCCGACATCGTTAGTACCGTCACCGCACATCAGAGTAGTGTAGCCGGCATCCTTGAGACCAAGAAGGATATCTTCTTTCTGCTTGGGAGAGACGCGAGCATAAACCCAGGTGTGGCGAAGCAGGTCAGGAAGAGCCTTTTGGTCCTTGAATTTGGCCAGTGCATAACCAGTTATACAGATATCCTTTGTTTTCAAAATCTCGTGATCCAGCGGCTTAGTAGGGTCAACGTCGATGTTAACCTTGTCATCAATGCTTCGCCACACCACTCGGGTGCCGGAATTATCGTTTTCAGGCGCATCAAGAATAAGAACGTCACGGTCCACAATCTCGACCTGACGGGCAACATGAACGGCAGTAAGAGGGTTGTCTCCCGTAATCATGACGACACGATGGCTGCTTTCGTTGAGCATGCGCACAGCCTTGATAGCATCGTCTTTCAAGGGGCATTGCAGAACGAGGAAACCAGCGAAAGTAAGCTCAGATTCGATGTCCTCCCTAGTGTAGTTGTTGATTCGACCCTGGGAGAGCTCAGCCTCGGTCGAGAGGTACTTGCAGGCAAGAGCAAGCACACGGGCACCGTTACGAGTAAAGTACTTGAACGTCTCCTCGTAGTTTGGCGGTGTATTGACCAACATGGTTCTGATCGTCTCGGGGGCGCCCTTGACGCCCACGAATGTAGATTTAGTTTTCTTGTTTGTCTTACGCTCATTGGTTATCACAGTTGCAATGGTGCTCTGTCGCTTCAAAGCAGAAGAGAACTGGAAGCGTCTCTTGATCTGAACGGACTCGGCTGAGCGAGGAGAGGCCCCCGAGGATCCGCTCTTGGGCGTAAGGATATCGTTCTTCCCTAGAGTCCATCCAAGCCACTGGAGGGTTGCCTTCTCCATAGGATCACCGACAACGTCACCTTCGTCTAATTTGACCAAAGCATGAGCACTGGCAAGGATAAGAGCCGTATCGGCTCCAATGCTGTTGCCCTTGCTTAGATCGGTGTGTGCGCCATCCTTTTCGACCTTGGCGCTGGACTGTCCCAGAGTGAGGCCTGCAACACCGTCAACAACCAAATCCTCGCCAGTTAGTGTACCGGTCTTGTCAAAGCATGCGATATCGACGCGGCCAGCAAACGGGATACGGAAGGGCTCAGTGCAGAAGATTGCGAACTTGCTCAAAGCAGCCAGACTGGTGTTGACGGCAAGACTGAGCTCCATGGGAAGTTCCGGAGGAACCACGCTTGTAACAATGAGGACGCAGTCCAACAGCAACTTCGATCTCTTGCGGTCCTTGGAAACACCCTCTTGCCAGACATACCAGGAGGCAGCAACAGCGAAAATGAGGAGGAACAGGATGAAAAGCAGAGCCTCCGCGTTGTTGGCGGAGACGCGCTCAGTAGAGTAAATCATAGTCCGGACAAGGCTGCCCTGGCTGGTTTCAAAACCGGTCTTCACAACAACACCAATAGCTCCGTTGTCTGGAGGAATGCCGACCTTGGACGTCTTTAACTGCGAGTCGTCACCGTTGGTGGTGTTCGGGTGGGTGATCTGCAAAACTTTGGTTCCTCCATGCACAAAGGCATTCTTGTCTAGACCATCCGGTTCAATCAAGTCATCTCCAGGTCGAAGCTGGACAGACTCCTTGAGAAGAGGTGTACTTTCTCCAGACAACATGGCCTCGTTGACAATGACGCTGCCTTCAATAAGTAGGATATCGCAGGCAACACCGCCGTCTTCCTTAGTACGGTTGACTGACATCAAGTCACCAGGAAGCAGCTTGTCACTGGTAATTTCCTGCCACTTGCGCTCACGGTAAACCCAGACGTCATAAGGCTTAATGTTCATGCCACGGAATTCGTTCAAAGTTCTCTGTCTCTGCCACACAACCGTACTCTCAAACGCAACTAGCATAAAGAGAGTGAACAGCGAGTAGTACCAGTATTCATCTAACATCCACAGCCCAACACAGAAGACCTGGAATACGAAGAAAGGTGCCACTGCATGTTCTTGGAACAGCTCGATGAACCCGGGAACAGGAATATCGAAAGTGTTATCCCCATAATGATGCTGAATGCGCTCGACCTCAGCTTGGGAAGCAAAACCTTCGCACTCCTGGAAGGTCTTGAGAGCAGGCTTAGGCTCCGCGTCCAAGGCGTACGAGAGAGGAGCGAAGGATTTACGCTCGGGGTAGTAGATGAAACGGCGCTTCTGGAATAAGAACGAGGTCGTAGTAACTCCAGCCAAGGTATCCCGAACCAACCGACAGATCTCTGCGGAGCCGGAGTTGGCCTCGGGAATCACCTTGATAAGCTGAGCGGAGTCAGGAGATCGGGCCTTGGTCGCAGTGAACAACGTCTGAATATTGATACTCCATTTTGTCATCAACCAGAGAAGCGACTGAAGCGTAATGATCGATCCAGACCACACAAAAGTCCATTCCTGTCCTTGGATATAGGTGTCGTAGCGTTCGGGGGAGAGATAGAAGGCGAAGAAGGTTGGCCAGATGATCAAAAACGGCCACACGTAGGTATGAAGTTGGGTCGGTATCGGGTTATGTAGCGAAGCATATTTGATCTGGGGATCCTCCACGAGTCTCGCCCTATAATTGTATTTCGTTAGTGAGATGACGGCGCGGTACACGCTCCCGGGACTTGTGATACTGACATTGTGAAATTCGAATGGCCACTGGCGGGCCAAACGAGCACTAACTTTAAACAAGAGAGAAATACACACTCAGTATTTCATAAGAGCGACGAAATGAGTACTTGACGCTCAAAGTATTCCCCAGAAACCCGCAATAAGGCAAACTAAGGAGAGGAACGAAGAAGCCACCTCACTTGTATAATTTTGCTTCGATCGGGTTCGCCGCCGGGCGGGAGAGCTGTTGTTGCCAGCGATTGGCCAGCGCCACGTGCCACTTCCAAAGTTGCGATGACGGAATATCGAATTCTCCGCCCTAGGTTTTTTAGCCAGCTTCGACGACATTCCTGGAGGTAGATTTGAAAATGTAGAGAAATTTCTTACTGATGCTCACGCTAATAATTTGGGTGTACGAGTCTTCGGAAAGCAGCCGCTGCGTCAAATGCATGAGCTTCGTTTACATATGCGGTCTGCATTATCAAGGACCTTGAAAAGTGATTGGAACGAGTTTATTCTTGACTAGCAAATGATCGTTCAATTATATATTATTATATACTAGGCGTCATTAGTAGTCACCAGGAACGTCTTTTGTACATTGACTCCCCCGATCGAGTTCTGCTTGGGATTTAAGTCTTCCTGGCTGCTGTTTTGGCTCCCACGGGAGGTTTGCACAGTGGTGGTAATTCCATGGCCATCCTGTGCTGTAAGATCGGGCCGCCAGTACCTGTTGGCCGATCGGTCATGTCTAGTATTGTATTGCCCGTTCATACTGGATAAAGGCATACTTTCGGTTCTCCTGCTTCTCGAATTATCGTATGTCGTTCCACGGAACCAGCGGAAAAGCGGACGGAGTGTCACTAGACTTCCTGCTGTGATACCAAGGCCGGCTTCGACGTTCGACCAAATGGAGATCTGCGTCGTGGCGTCTATGAATTGGAACTTGTTAGCATCTGCTGTTTGAGGTGACCAATGAACATATAGGACTTACAAAGGAAGTCAGGATCTTTGTAATAATGTAGGAATGGGATGCGGACTATAACAGCAGCGCTGGCGCTTCATGGAGCAGTTAGCAATGCCATCAGCGATGAGGCTGATATGAGACAGTAGTGACTTACACGCATCCCATGCTCAGAATGCCGGCTAGCGCAACCTTACTTTTGAAATTCATATGTAACTTCCACACTAGAACGATAGGCAGGAGTCCGAGTATAAAATCGCAAATAGTAGCCGTCACGCTGTAAAGGTAGGCGATATCGAGGATATAGTCCGTGTCCAAGCATGTCCCCTTCGAGGTGTGCCGATGCCAAAAGTGGGAGACCGGGTGGCATTGTAGCATAAGTATAAACCAAAATACCAGCCCGATTACAACTGAGACACCGATGATGCCCCATAGGATTATCTTGTGAAGTTTGGCGACTGTGAGACGGAGGAGAGCTAGGGCGATGGAGACTTTGGCGGCCACGCAAGTGATGACATAGGTAGTTTGTCCGAGCCACCACCACTAAGAACGCATCAGTAAAACTATCCGTAGAGGCTGGCCAGTTGATGACGAGTGCTTCTTGTAGAAAAGCGGACATACAAACAGCGCAGTCTCTATTTCAGTCATATAATCGGGCTTGTGATAGAAGTCTGCCATTTTTCGACCCATACCATAGCATGCACCTATTATTCCACACAGCGCAAATAGGATGTTCAGTGCCTAGGTGAAATTGAGGATAGTTAGTCATTATCTTGCGAAACGAAACCATGTTCGATATCATTGCAATTGTCGCATACCATCGCCAACACCATCAGACCGTCATCCCATCCAAAAGCCCTCACCAATCTCAACCTGACGAAACATCGTAGCGCGACAGAGATGAAAGAAATGATAAGAAACACAAGCGTGACGACGAAGATAGAGAGGCTGCGGCCCTCGAGTTTGAACATATTGAGACACTCGCCGCAACGTGGCTACGGCAAAATAACCTTGCAATGGAAATCAACCGGCATGCCTCCTTCTAGGAGGAGAATAAGCTAGATGTAACCCTAGACTATCCAGCTTCCGTGCTCAAAGGTAGCCCGGCGAAGGGGAGGCTTACTGCGATCGCAACGTCTTAGGAGGAGAGGAGGAGGACGGGGAAGACCGGGCCTGTTGACAGAATATTATGGCATTTCTCATCGCGACGCACGATCGACCAGTAGTTGTAACCAAGTGGCGACTTGCAGTCAGTAGAAAGGCCGGAGCGGCATGCTATAGGCGCCATAGTTATGTGGAGATATGCTGTAAACGGTACTCTGACTGTCATCCATCCCTGATAGTAAGTAGGCATAGTTGGTATTTCAGCCAGTCATGGACGCAAAAATCTCTAGCCGGAACTTAAAAAGTAACTTCACAAAGAGCGGGGTGGCGCCCCCGAAGGTACAGTTGCCTGGTTTGCACATGGGTCCGAGGCTCATCGTCTGCGATAGCCTCAGCTGCGCGGGTTTCGAAGGAGATGGAAACGAATCCATGTCTGGGGCCGTTGCGCTTGCTTGAAAGGTGTGAGGACGCGGCGACGAACTAAGCGAAGTGGGTAAGATTTCCCTGACAAAACCGTATGAGGAAAGCAGGTGAGTGGTTCGTCGGTAATGAGAAAGGGCAAATGTACGAATTGGGACTGGTGGGTGGAGGCAAACTGGCAGGAACAGTCTGGTCTGACAAAATTGCCGTCAGCTGGAGAAGCGAAGTCTTTGAAAACCAGGGTCTGCGGGAGTAGTTGGTGTGCTCGAGCCTCTGAGGTTTGTTTGGCGCCCCAGGTCTGTTATATGCAGCGCCGAAACATCTGTACGGAGTATGTAATATGTACTAGAGATAAAATCAGGTGTAAGATGTGTTATTGGGGAAGAATGAGAATTTCGCATCAGAATTGATGTACCCTGGTGTGGTCCGGGATGCTCCTTCGAGTGCAGCCCTGCGAGATTAGCCTTTAAAACAACCTCATGACCGTCAAACCGTCCAAGGATGTCACTTATGTTTCATATCACACTAAAGCGATGAACCATCGGGTCGGCACCAAGATACTAAAGTAGCGCTCGCCAAAGATGCAAGGATTCGCCTCGTTTTTGCCGAAAAAACGTTCTGTTTCTTGGGTCAGGTCGCGGTGGCTGACGAAACTACGGTTCCTGGCGGATACGGTTTCTCCGCTTTTTGAGGAGAAATACAACAACCGGAAACGAAGCTCTTAATTCGTGTTTCAGAGCAGGAGCGCAACATATTCGTAGCCTCCCAGAGAAACTGGGACGCGACGCCTATAGTTGGTCGAGAGGCTGCTGAGCAAAACCGCAGGAAACAAGAATTTCTTGTGAATCGGAGATCCAATGCAAATCAAATACTACTACTATCGAATGGATACGAGAGATCGGCACCAGAAGTCCAAGACGTGGGACACCAAAACTGTTTGGAATCCAGGAGTGGAGATCTATCGGTGAACGAGGGGAGTGATATTATTTCGATCAACAGGTGAATAATCATGATGTGGATTTTATGCCATTGGGAAGGTTAAAGGTCGATGGACCTGAGTCAGGACACTGTGTGGGGAGCTATTCGAAGCTCGAAGAGTTCGATTCATACAAGATGAACCAGGCCACGCGAGAGAAGATCCCGCATTATCACGCGAGGTCGCGAGCGAGGATTATTGGCTTTGCAGGATTTGGTTCTCATGGTTGACAGCTGGAGGCTGACAGCTCATGCTTGCGTTTCTCGGTATCTTGGGACGACCAAAGCCGCGTGTTGGAAAATTCTGCGGATTCTAGACTCTTTAGTTCCAGGAGGTTACATTCCTGGAAGCCACATCCAACCAAACAAATTTCAATGCTCGTGCCGACCTTCTCTCCACGGAAGGCAGCCCCTGCTGCCATTTTAGACTTTCGATCTAATATGATTCGAGAAAGTGAAGGAGAATCCGACATTGAGCTAACGGAGGGCGTGCAAACCTGTCTGGCCGTCAAGTTGCTTATTGGCAATACTGTTGCATGGTGATGCCGTGGCTGAATCCATCAACTTTACCGCTCCTGCAGGGCTTAGCATCCCTGGCGAGCCAGGGACTTGCCTATCACCTGCTTTCCTTTGAGAAACATCTTTGATACCCATGATCTGAATTGGGAGTACATATGTACTTGGCTCATGCAAGCTGCAAGGGCAACTTGGGAGGGAGTTTAGAAACTGGGCCTTCGCAAATATACCTATCTTCTACGTATCACAACATGCTCCACTCATGTACTCCGAAGTCCGCTTACTCCGTCGACCAGCAATGGGAATTGAACTCGCTTCCAGATTTGGCCGCTTTTCGGCGAGTTATAGCGTGGTGTTAGGTAGGGTTGACTGATAGTAACAATAAGACAGCCGTGATGCGACTTGGCTTTCTAATAAGGCAAGATAAGATGTATCCTATCTAATTCGGTTAAATGAGCGCTTTGATATAGTTCATCGAGCTATGCAATCGGAACGCTAGAGGCATATATACACTTCCGAAGGAAATATCCTTTACATGTTCTGAAATCCGCATATAGTATTTCCAAGTAGCAGCAAAGGAATACCCTGTGCTTCACAATTGGACGTTGATCACCACTTCGCTTCCTCACGGCCCTGGAAGGCCTTCAGGATAGCGACTCTTTCCTCCAGAGCCTCAACCTCACGCTTGGTTGCAGCTTGGACCTTGTTGGAATCACTGCCTAATTTGGCGTAGAAGCTATCTCTATATGGGGTTGCGGACATGGCTGCCGAGAAGATGGGTTTGATGATGAATGAGTGGTGGGCTTTGAGGGTCTTGCCATAAGCATCACGGAAGGAGTCAGCCAGCTCTTTCTGCGGGTTGTCTATATTGTGACGGAGGGCTTGAGCGGTGAAGTCGAGACCCCTAGAAGATAGGATTATTAGCGACTACATGCTTGCACAACATTTTGGTTTCGTTAGGGGTACGAACCTTACGAGCCACACCAAACCCTCTGTCGCAACATGCTTCTTTGTCTTCAATTCGTTAAGAACGAGGGCCTGCAGAGTCTCTGACTCGCCAGGGGCAGCCAGCTGCCTGTCTCTGACTTTCTATAGACATGTTAGAGTAGACCGACTTGAGTGCGCGGGGTATTCGGACCTTGATGTTGCCATTCAAGTCGTTCTTGACAGGGGAAAAGGCGGTAGAGCCGAGGAGATCTGCCATAAAGCGGCATTAGCATCGAAGACGCAGTCTGACGAATTAAAGCATCAACATACCAAAGAGGGACGTGAGGGCCTCGGCAGCTTCGAGGAACTCTGTGGTAGCGATGCCGTTATCGTTGGAGGCATCAATAGGTACGTCCGCAAACGACGTCTTCAAGGTATCGAACCAAGTACCACCTGGGGGAACCGCAGCCATCTTGAGATAAGTAATAGGTTTTACTGCCTGGGAAGGACGATTTCAAAAGCACAAAGGAAGTGGGAGAATTCAACCGGAATAGCAATAGCGCAGCTCTTTGTTATCGACAATAGCTACACCGCCGCTCGCAGGACACGCAAGCATGAAACCGATAAGCGGGGCTACTTACATAGACCAAACAATGCAAACAGGGAACTAGGTGACGTCACTTCTTGTGCGAGTTGAATATCCAGGGGACGAGATCTCCAGATACTCAAGGGGGAAGAAAGTGGTTCTGAATTAAATCAATCGGATAATAAATTATCCTCTTAAGCTACCTTGGTGGCTCTTCAGCAAGTCCAGTTCTCATTCCTAAAACATTGCGCCGCCCTTCCCTGAATGCCCACCAAGCATGCTAGAGAAGCGAGAATGGATGCTACTAACTCGCATACACCCCATGACGGCTGTCCCGGTCTGGAGCCGGGCTCCTATACGGCTGAAAAGCTGGTAAGAGCCAAAAATCTATAAAGCCGGGTACAGTACAACTAAAACCTGTCCAGCGTCATGCCTCCCCTAGCCACATCCACATAACAAGCAAGAGATTCTTCATCGGGCCGATACCAAAGAATTGGCTCCAGAGCCATCGCAAGTCATGGTACAAGAAGCGTCTTAACTTCAGAAACTATAGGTCGAGAGCTATCACATTCTCTGCAGAGTCAGATTTCGCTAGGGGAATAGAGCCCCCACGGACCGTAGATCTACCTGATGTATCTGAGGAAAATGAGCAGGATACCGAGCAGGAGCAAGATTCGAGCGACCAGGAAACACTCCGGCCTACTCAGCACCTGAGAACACTGTCCCATCCCTATCAAGAAGACCAAGAGCCCCCTACTCCTACGCCTGACGAGGATGACTTCGCAACGCCCAATGAAGACAACTATAGTAGGACACCAACTACTGCAAAGCGCGATACAAGGTCCGATTACTTTACAGCAAGAGAGCGAGCGCCAAATACTTCCAACACAGGTACTATTCCTTCATCTAGCCGCGACAGGCAGCCCATGTTACGAGAGTCACCCGTTCAACAAAACGAGCAAGCCCCACGTACCCCCAGCCAACATGACGCTAGGCAGTCATTTCCGTCGGCACCTCCTAGCGAATCTGGTTCAACGGTGCCACTACTGGCGCCCTCACGGAGCAACGACAAAGGAAAACAACGCAGCATGCGGACACCGGCCCTCCAGCAACAAGAACCCCAGCGCGCAGTTTCTAGGGGAGGAGACGAGGAACTGCAGCATCGGGAGCCATCACGGCGTAACCCGAAATCCATTCCTCGAAGGATCACCACTCGATTTTCGCTGAATGATAATCTACATAACAAACAGCAGCGAATTGCGTCGAAATTTACCCGGACCCAAAACAAAGTTCCTGGATGGCTTTCTCGTCGCAAGATCGAGGAAGGGGAAGTTATCAAAGCGGAAAGAATGCTTGTTCGGGTCGAAGAAACCGTACAGGACGATTTGCCGGAAGACTACAGCGAATATGATAGCTTGCGATTGGAAACCCGGGTGCAAGACAGCTGGAGAGAGTTTCTTGTGGTTTGCCGTTCAACGGCGGATAAAGATGCTCCGTTTACGTTGCAGATGTACAAAACCCGTGTCATTCCTAAGATTCAGGAACCGACCCGAAAAATCACACCATACCATGAGATTGCAGTTGGCCGAAGGGCTGCTCGGACGAACCTTTACTCAACATTAGACAAAACGATCGCAGTATGGCATAGATCGAAGCGGGGAACAAGCATATACATCCTACGACCCAAATCCACAACCCGTGCGGTGGAATGGTATACCTTCTTATCCCACATCTCGGGGAGACACCGCGCTTCTTCACTAGCGATCAATGTTCCCGATCTTGCCGTTTCGCTTATCTTCAACAATCCTTTCAGACAGCTAGAAGCCGCCGAGAGCCAGCAAAACGACGGAACTAGCGCTATTCCCAACACTGTAACGGCAGATCAATCCGCTTGCCTGTCAATCATACAAGGCTGTATGAAGATGCTGGGGAATCACCCCGAGTGGTCTGAAGTACTGAAGCAATGGTCAAACTCTGAGAAAATGGGGCTCGCATGGAAACGATATGACCGGCTGGAATGGGTATATGGCTCTAATGAGGAAGAGATGTACGGCTCGCTCGCGATGGAGGGAACACATGAGCTTGAGCTACGCCCAAAGCAACATTACGATACATCGGTGGGCATTGGGGCCGACAAGCAGGAGGAGCCAATGCCGATTGAAGGATTCTTGATACGACTCACATCCCAAAAAGGTGTCCATCAACGGAAGAACAGAATTTTCTCTAAGCGCCTTTACTTCTTTAGTCAGGACCACTATCTATTCTTCTGCCAGCCGTCACAGGCCTTACCACCAGCGCCACCGCGGCTATGCGAACAAGGATCTGATATCCCATCAACTCAAGAAATATTAGACGCAACGCCACTATACTACGAGGTTGATCCTTTCCCTGTACAGAACGGGGGTATATCATGGCTTTCCAATGGAAATTCTGATCATCTAAAGCAACACGACGAGAACGCATATGCGCAGCTCCACCGAAATTTCCACAACCTCAGCAATGCCGACGGGTTTATTAATCTCTGTCATGTGCAGGATGTTCGCTACATACAGGAGGACTCTCCACCAAATGTCCGGGGAGGCTGGGATGCCGGAGCCAACACGTCAGGAACAAACCCTGCGGAACGAAGTAACCTGACTAAGCAATTCGACGAGGACGCTGGATTTGAAATGCTTTTGAGTAATGACCTCGTTGTCCGCTTCCAGGCCTACAATCGCACGACCAGGGATGAATGGATGAAGAGATTGGGTGCCTTGGTCAAGTACTGGAGAGCGAGAACGGCAGCCGATGCAGTGGAGCTCAAGAACACTCGACAACGCAATTTGGACCTCCTGGGGATTGACGAGGAGCTGGAGTCCTTAATAGGGCAGTTTTCCAAGAAGTGGGAGGTCAGAAAGACCGAAGCGTCGCCTCTATTGCACAACATGTGCTCATTACTAGGCTGTCGACCAATCAAGGTATGTACTTCGAAGCTACTTTAGTGCCTGAATCTAAAAACGATAGATGTCCGGCTTGCTCTACAAGAAACCCCGGCGCCATGCAACATTCAAACGTTTTCACGTCATGCTTACCGCCGGAAAGCTTCTGATATACCATAGCTCCCTACGTAAACGAAGCGGCAATGAAGTGCCGCATATCCATTACAACGTCGAGTCAACCATCGACCTTGACAACTGTTATATCTATTCGGGGCTACTCACGGATTCTGACCTTCTCTATGCAAACCAAACCTTTGACAGCAACCACCCAGGCCACGGCGCTTTACCACGTGTATATTTTACTTCTGACGTCTATACAAGCAGCGACGAGGATACCGCGATTACTTTCGTAATCTGGCAGCCCCTACGAAAGAACCTCTTCCGAGCGCGCGAGCTCGGGGAGAAGGGACAGACCAGACAGACCTTGAAGCAGGTCTCCAAGCTCGGTACTCATGGACGCACCATAGTATTTAAGGCACGCAGCCGGGTTGAAAAGGACCGCTGGGTCCTGAGCATCGCTTCCGAGATTGATCGGCTGCAGGAGGGCAAGCCGGAGGATATCCGGTTAACCACAGCATAACCCGGCATTCGCAAGCTAGAGACTTGTCGTTATGCATTATTTCCTTTGTCAGCACACGATAGACTCCATGTACAATACCCCATCTATAACCATAGTACAACTATATATACAGCCAAGTCGACCTCAGCCAAACTAAGCCACCGCATTTAGATCGCAGGCTCATATACTATAAAAGGGCAACTCCAACTGCACCGCCTCCTTAACAATCCTCTTCCTCACCTCTTCGCGATATCGGTTGCCAAACTTCCCCTCTACATCCCCATCTACAACCCCCTTTTCCCAATTCTCCCAGTCCAGCCACCTAAACCGCGGTGACACCACCGCAAACACACGGCCCATAAGCAGACAGATGCTCACAGGCCCGTATGTATTGCTATCCATTGAGTGCTTCGGATCCGCCGCGTCTCCTTCCAGCCAGACGTGGTTCCAGGGAACAATTTGGGAATCCTTCAAACAAGGTTCGCGCGTCGTTATGCGGTCCCCGGGAAGCCCGATTATGCGCTTTATACTGATGTTATTGGGATTCGAAGGAGAGCTGTATCCAGCCCAGTCATTAGCAATCCGATCACGCTAGGCAAGCCCTCAAACCCATTGTAGAACAATATATAGCAAATAAGCAGAGGAAGAAATGAATCCACATACCGAAACATAACAACCATTCCCCTCTCAATCCTCCTCTTTCCTTTCTCGCCCCCACTACTCCACGGCCACGAGAACCCTGAGGGCCACATCTCCACCAGAACAACATCCCGCTCCGTATGTGTATTTGCGTAGTCTTCGTTAAAGTACGGCGTCATTGAGGGACCCGTCACCCATCGGACCTGCAGGAGGTGTTCGCGGAAGTAAATGCCCATTGCGAGGAAAGGTGCGGCAATGCGTAGCGTGCGTAGGGTTGTGTAGATTGTTGTGCGAAGGGGTGGTGGGAGGGAGGCATAGCGTGTGCGGAGGTTGGAGAAGACGTTGAATCGGGAGTGGGGGGTTTGTTGCGAACCTGAGTTTGGAGGTGGCGCGCGCGGTTGCGGTGGTTGTCGCGAGGGGGCTGGGGTGTGGACTTTGGTGGTCTCGGACGAAATCCGGAATTTGGGAAGTTTTGGCATTGTGATGGAGGAGGACTTGAGGTTTTGCGGTGTCGGGTCGGAGGTCCGATGTTCGTGATGGAGGTGGGTGGAGGCGGAATTACAGTGCGGCACGATCGCGATTCATAGTAATAGGTGTATAAATTGAAAGATTGGAAGGCTTGGTATGAGTCGGAGAGGCCCTATGACCCCGTAATGAGTGAAAAGATGGAATATTCGCAGACGGAGAACTTCAGAGGATCGCGATCCGGATGCGCTGATATAGCTTGTTTGTTCTGTTTGCATAGTTTCCTATCGTGGTAATACATCAGGCCGCCAGACTAAAGAAGTAGCATTGGATGAACTTGATGAATTGTCATAGAGAGAGCATGTGAAATTGCTAGGAGATAAAATTTCGTGGCTAAAATGGAGTGTCGTGTAACCATAATATCATCATAAAGCAGCCTTGCTGCTCGCGAGGCTTGTCGAATCCGAACGCAAGTATGAACGCCAGCGCCATAAGAGTGAACTCGAGAGCTGAAATCATGAAAAAGACCTATCCAGGAAACTATCCGTCGACTGAGAGTGTACCATATCATCAATAATCCCGCTGGACTGTACACTCTGTACATCGGTAGCCGAAGATGGTCGGTCAATTTCGACTGGATCCTCGTCGAGGGTCTCTGTGCGACCTGCTTCGGGTTTGTTGACTTCTTCCCACTCATCCTCGCTTTTGTCCTCGGAAAATGTAGGCACATGCGTAGTTTGGGTACCAGCGTCAGACGCGACCTTTAGTTTCTTGCTTTCTGGTTGACCTTCGAGTCTAGGTTCCACTGTCGGCGGGTCGGGAAGCGTGGCAGCTAGGTCTTCGGGGGACGACGATTCTTTGCTTGCGTCACCATGGCCTGGATCTTGGTATTCGTCGACAGGAGGGAAAAAGATACTAAACCTGTAAGTATTGCACCGGGACAAAACATGAGGGGGTTGCTCACGGAACCAAGTCCTCATACGCTCTTTCGTCCTTTGCCTCAAAGTTGCAGAAAATCACCCGTTCCAGCCTTCCGATGTTGTTATCACTTTCTAAAAATTTCCGTGTCTCGTCTAGAACTGCCCTCGCAGCCTCTCGGCTCGGATATCCGTAAACACCAGTGCTGATAGCCGCAAAGGCAATACTCTTCATATCATGCTCGACAGCTAGCTCAAGACTACGGCGATAGCAACTGCGCAGTAGCTCCTCTGGCCGGCCCTCGCTCGTCCGCCTTTCGTAGTGATACACCGGTCCCACAGCATGAATCACTCGTTTATTAGGGAGATTGTATGCCGAGGTTATCTTGGCGTCGCCGGTATCACAGCCACGAAGTGTCCGACACTCCTCTAGTAGCCCGCGTCCAGCGGCACGATGTATGACACCGTCGACACCCCCACCCCCAAGAAGCCGTTCGTTGGCTGCGTTGACGATGCAGTCGACACCCTCGAGCTTGGTGATGTCGCTGCGAATAAGGGAAATTATATCATTGAGCGGTTTTGACGGTGTTTTCGACGGAATTGGTGCTTGTGCGTTTGGAATCAGGCGCTTGAGCTTGTACAGCAGTGAGACGGTTGGAATTTCCTCCAGAGGTATGTACGGAGGAGCCATGTCTGAAGCGTTCCACAGTAGCGTTTTCGAGATCTTATTATCGGTAAATAACAGAAATGTAGGTACAGATTGGCAGGGATATTGCGCAAAAGAGATTCGTAGTTTGATTCAAACCGGTCCATCCACGAAAGCTTTCAGTCGCAGAGGTGGTTATTCAGCGCTCAAGGTCCCAAGAAAGTGGGGAGCTCTCGCACACGTGATAAGCACATGATCGATAAGCTTATCTCACTCCCTTCCCAAAAAAAACCCCCACGTGACCCGTCGCAGGGAAACAGAATGCCCAACATCAGTCAGTGACAGATTTCTTCTCAGATTTCTAGCTCGGTGGGATCATCGATAGGGGACGAGTCACATGCATGTGATTGTACAATCAGCCTCAATACCCTTCGGCTATCGCGTTTCTGTCGTCGACAGGTCATGTTCTGAAATCCCTACTGGTACGGCTACCATCTATTAGCGTCAGGCCTGCAGATTCATGCACGATGAGCGAAGGGAATCCGATCGATCATCGGACAGAGCAAAGACAGTCCTGTTCCTGGGACCCCAGATGAGGGGTATGCTCTGTCTCTACTCCGTATCTCAACCCAGAGCTCCGACCTCCGACTCGAATGAGCCAGAACGGATTATGGAAGGTATCTGCGAACCAGTACGACGTTCAAGCAGTCAGAGCTATATTGGAGATTTATCGTGACACTGTTACCGCTGCCTTTTTGCCTTGCAAACCTAATTCGGACAGGGTGGCATTGCTATCGTTGAGAACCTAAAGAAGTGATTACAGAACTGAGGTGCTGACCACAGGATTTGCACATGCTGGCGAAAGCCTAGCCCCGTCACTCGAGACCTCAGAGATACTCCGTACACTGTGACGGTGTGACCAAGGGCTGTCACTGGAAACAATGAGACGGAAAAGTTGAAGAACACTTGTAATAAAACCAGATCAGTGCAACAATACGGCCTGGCTTTCCTCCATCATGGTGGGTCGAGGCCGAGTACTACTGCATGCATGCACACATGGATGATGCCAGATCCTTGATTCCAAATATTCTTAGTTGAAGGCTCTAAGGCCTCGGAACATTCCTCTTCGCAAACTGCCGAAATCCACAGAGCAGGAGGGCACTGAGCAAGTTGATCTGTATCCGCATCTCAGTGAGAACAATCAGGCTCCGAGCTCCGAAAGTTAGCATATTTCCAACCAAGCTGCGTTGGGATGATTCAGATCTCACGAACCAAACGGGTCCACGCGTTCTATGCCGTCGGCAGCAGTGTATCCTGACCATGTGCCGAGTGACCAATCCCTCTGATTTTCTTATACTAATTCAGATCCAAACTCGAGGCGGGGTTGGATGGGAATCGTCAAATGGAGGTGGCAGCAGCGATATCCCCTGTTCGGGACTCCACAAGTCTGATTGAGTGGGACCGGGGAGGATCGCGACAAGTCGATCTACACATCCTTCGTTTTTTGTACTCGTGGTTTCAGGCCTCTCCGAGCAGATCCGTGATGATGATTTCCAGACTTTCTTGGTCCTTGACTGGTGGGCTCGTGCAGAATTGCAGCTTTCGCAAAGCAAATTGGGCGAGACTGGAACTGTTCTTTGTCTGCCTGGTATTGTGAGTGGCCGAGCCATTCTGGAAGGTTTCTATTTGATCCTGGATGTCCGATAAGGTTCAAGATGTACCGGTACCTACATATTACAGGTACCAGCCACCACGGCTTCGCCCGGCTGTTCGCAAACAAAGACAAGATTGCTAAATTGGCTGCGAGATTTACAGCCGAATTAGGAGATTTCAGCTTGTCTGAAGCTAAGACCTGGGCCCGCGATGCTTAGAATTTCCATTGTCGTGTGCGGATTGCACTAAAGATCGGGATTTGAAATGGTTACTGTACCCACACTTCAAATCCCTTTAAGAAAAACCCAAGGAGAAACATCGCCGACTGACTGAGAGTCGGCAAACGAAGCACCAAAACTCATCTCTCGCTCCAAAATTGGACCTCACTACCTTCACCAGTATGCGCACTGCACTGCCACCTCTTACACACAAAAGAAAATAAGGCACCTATGCATGGCATCCACATCTGAGAGGGACAGTCACCCCAAACCCCGATCCGATCCTCGCGTGTCCACAGCGGAGACCGCTTGAAAATCTAACATGAACTGCTCCAGCCCTCGTGTTCGTGTCTCAGGGGCGAACAAGAACAGCCATTCTCATCCAGGAACAGTCTGGCTGTCGGTGGCTGCTGATTAGTGGGAAGGCCAACCGTGGCAGCTTAGGAGAAGGGTGAGACTTTACTGGCCAGTCTTATTGCATGTAAACTGGGTCCCGACGCGGTTCGAAACGCGTCGTGCTGACACAGGGGAAGGCTTTGCATTGTCTGAAGCTGCGGTCTGCCAGGCTAGCCTCATGATCCATCCCACAGATATGGTTTTGTCTAGCTTGTCTCTAGTTTGTGGATCGGCGGCGCGGCTTGCAGACCAAGATCTTACGTGCTTACTGTTTACAAGTATGATACAGCTCAAAGTTACTATGGTTCGACGAGCGATTACAGGTACCATCACTACATATCATGGGATACTTAGAGCGAAGACTTGGGGTTGAGGGCTCACGGGACTCGTGAAATTCGCAAAGGAGAGGCAGCCATGCCTATCTGCGAAGACTGAGCAGATATCAATGATCCAAATACCAGCACAGAGTGAAGCCTTGCCAACTATTGCCGCCGTGTAACCGAAGCATCGCAACGTCATCAAACCAACGCTACGCGGCTCACCCGCCAGAGGATCAGGCGAGGGTAGATCAAAAGGAAAGGTAACAGCCAGTCAGCAGCCATGTTTCACTGCGGGGGGTACTTGAAATCGGAACTGGTGACCCTGACCACGCCCTGATTACCGAGAGACAGGAGTCTCAGTGGACTTCTTGAGAGTAATACCCGAGTGAATTCTCCATTCGGTCGCTTGAAGAACAGCGTTGATTTCATAATCGGTAATACAGTCTTACAGAAAAGCGAAAATCCAGCAGTTCCCCCCAGGCTTAGAACCAACAGCCCAACATGCGAATAATCGTGGATCCTCCTGCAGTCTCCAACCGGCAGCTCCAGTTACCCTCCTTCATAGCCTAACAACAAGGGTCATCCCTGTAGATTCGAGTCTCCAAGACTCTTACTAGTGTTTCCCGATTTTAGTCGGTAAAAAACGGCGTCGGTATCATAATACTGCAATACTACCTTACAACGTGAAATACCGAACTTGAATCGGACCTCCTGATTTTCACGATCTGAATCTGGCGGGAATCTGAAATCGAAATCTTGCCCTCTTGGCCTCCCCCCTTTCACTAGCCTCGCCCGGATCAAACATCCGACCTCTTATCGCGGCTCTGACGAATGATATTGTTTTTTGAATGTACTAAAACTAAAGACAGACCAATGTTGCGTTTGCCAAACCAAGTCGATTCGCATTTTGACAGTATTCTGAATTTTCCTGCCGTCTGCAGTCGATCGACATTGAACGTCAGCAATCGGTGTCAGGGGCACTTGCGCAAAGGTAGAAAAAGAAAAGCCAACATCGTTCTCGTATCTCCTCGAATCGTAAGACTAATCTCCCGGTCATCATCTTGTGCGACACTAACGGGACTTTGGAGCGAGCTAAATTTTGGGTTTCGGTCTCGGGGTTACTGTTGGTATGAGGAGCGTGCTGGTTGGTCCATTTGGCTACTTTCTACTTTAAAGTTAGTTTCCTGCCCAGTGTCCAGGTGAGAGGAGAGATCTGCCAGCAGTCGTGCTGAGGTGGACGGCAAAGCAGTTGAGTTCAAGGTGCCGGGGATAGTCCTCGTTCATAATAATGAGGTTGAGGCGCTGGAAGGTGAGATCACGAGACTTGACAACTTGTTTTCTCCTCACCATGCATCTAAACTAACTTTCTCGAGCATGAACTGTGGAGAAAGTAAACTCATGATCGTTGGTTTCTTCAGACAGGATGTGGTTGTTCCTTGGATCCAACCGGCCCTGTTCTTCAGCGTCCGATATTGGTCGGCAGACGGACAGAACCACCTCGTTCCCAACCATCGCGTTCCGTTTTCCATGAGCGGTAATTCGCTGTCCAGTATCCAATATTCCAAGCTCAAATCTTGAAGAATCCAAGCCACGCTTCCAGAACCAGACTTTGCCCTTTTGTATTAGAACCGTGGGAAGGCTCGAGGGTTCCAAATTCCATCACACCAGTCAAGGCCAATCTTTCACCGCTGGTGAGCCCGACAGCTTGGGTCGGCCGATCTGTGGGTCCACTATCATTACGTCTGTACCGTAAGTATCAAAGTGATGGACAAAACTGGACCTGGGGAATAATAGCATTGGGAAGTGCGAAAGCGGTGCAAGTATGTTGAAGGCTGGAGTACGGAGTGTTGAGTGTTAGTACGCCGCACCTATCCTCTTCAACCGAAAGAGCAGCGCGAGACCGTTCGTACCGACCTCCATCCCGGCCGAAAGTTGGGAGCGAAACGGTTTTCTTTTCTCTCTCGCGCGCGGCCTTTGCCCCGTCGATAAATGGACCGCAACTAGAGGGCATCAGTAGCGCGGCGCGGCGCGGCATTGGCGACGACATCATATCATCAGATGAGCTGCGATGCAATGTGATTATGTGGGGCGGAAGCGATCGCGATCCATTGTCTGAAGGCGATCTTTCGTACGCTAGCGCAGTTGGATGATGGAGCCTAGAGTGCAGCATTGGTCACCAAAGATGGAATAATAATGAAAGGAGAAAGTGGTCCGTAACCTTGAAGATATCCGCGAAGATGCATGTTCCAAATTATGTCGGGCGGTAGTTGACTTAGGCGGGAATATTTTGATGTGGTGGTGTGTGGCTGATGAAGTATAAATGCCGCGGTGGTCTGGCCTGCTGCTATGTGCGAGCTGCAGTAGGGGAGTGGAAGGAAAGAGGCTCTTGTCGGGCAAGGATGAGAATTTTGCTTTGGAATTGCCCGTGACCCACGACGTGCCTGAGTTGAGGAGTTGTGGACACTTTGGACTTGCAAAGTCTGGACAACTGGCTGAGCGCGCGACGGGCATTTTTTTTTAATTGAGTCTGGATGGAGAATCGGGAAATAGGTTAAGACAGAATGACATATATCCTGATGGGCGGCAATAAAATAGATCACCATCTTGACCCAGGGAAGTGTCAAGATCTCTCTGCATGATTGGGACTGTAGATACGTATGGTTGCCTTTACGAGCTTACCAAGATCCCATTGTGAGAGCTTGAAGCTCACATCGAACCTAGGTAAACTCCAGCCTAGCGGGTTAGCCCAACGCCATCTGCACTGCAACACGATGCGATGCGACCCGATGAGATGAGATGAGATGAGATCCGATTCGAATCCATTCCATTCCAACCCAGGTTAGGCCACCCACACAAACCCAGCAATTCCGGAGCGCAAGAGTATTTCCGTGGACTTTCTAGCCCCAGCTCCAGAACAACTCCGAGCCAGCAGGTGTCACTTGTCACCTTACTAGTCAACGACTCGGGTCGCCAGTCAAGGAAATCATTTTCCGCCGCAGTGGACTCGATAATTCGATAGTGTTTTGCGCTAAGAATCTCAAGTGAAAAGCTAGCCTCGGACCGCCGATATGTGCCCGCTCGGTACGCACTTCCAAGCCAATGATATCGCTCCACGATGAGATGGCTGGGTCGCTTGAAATGTCGATGTCGCCAGTTTGCCGATATCTAGTGGAGGGGTGACTACCTAGTGAGTCAGTCATTCCAAAGTACAAGTAAGCAGACTTGCCTGAACTTTATAATGAGGGGTTCATCTTCACCCTGGCGAGCTTTGGAGTTTTGCATACGTATTCACTGCAGTAAGGTATGATGCGTGCGCGATGCGTGGCAGATCCACACTTAGCACCCTTCCGTTCAACCTTGGAATCGAGCTTTGCATCCAGGGACCAACGTAGTAAGCGCTGCCGCAGTGCTGGGGCGGCAGAGCCAAAAAAGCATGGGAAGAAGCATCCATCCTGGACCACGGTTCACGAGCGAGTCGACAAATATTATGATTTGCTCGACTGTTCCAGCCACGCTTCGGGACGATCTGCTAAACTTCAAATTATCCACAGTGTGGACAGTCGTCTCTCATTGGGGGTTCCAGATTCCAGAGCTTTCAAAACCGGGGATCTCGGGGATCAAAGGCTCAACGCCAGGTTACGTTTTTCTTGAATAATTCAGACCTTAGGATGGATTCTGGAAACATCGTGGATCCTGGATCCTTCGTAGGCTGAAGGAATCCTTCCATTATTAGTCAATCTGACGCTTGTCTGGATCAAGTTAAAGATGGGAGAAGCTGAGCTGGGGCGGGAGCTAAGGCTGGCCCTCACAGGGAAGGGACACGGCAATGATCTCTGTTGGAGTTGAGATGACGATAATCGTAAGCAATGGTAGATCTTCGATTCAAGCCAACATAATATAATGCGAAACGGAAAAAGTCTATTCATATGCCTTTTCCCACAACATCAAGGGGTATTACGCAAACAGAGATAATAGAAAGCCATAAAGTGCGAAGAAATCTCAGTCAGCCGTCTGAACAATAACGTGTCGCATGCCATCCCAATAAGCAGCGCAGAGAGAACCCAGAAAGCTCCAAAAAGCCGCAGAACGCCAGACACTTCTAATCCCCAATCCGTTTTCAACGCCTCGTAATTATGATTAATACTCCCGGGTTAATGACTGCGTGGTGATACCGAGTCAACCTTGGGTTTGAGGTTGGACCCTAAATTCGCCGCTTTGTTGGCGCCCATTCGGCGCGTCAACTTTGCATAGTGTAGACCACAAGCATTGCATAGAGTCCGCGCGCCATCTGGGCCACGACGCCATTCTGGAGTTTCGGCGCGGTTACAACTGTGGCAACGACCGGGAGGGGCGGCTTTCTGTAGAAATGTGTTAGCGCGACAAATCAATATACCTTGGGGGCAAAAAAAGAAACATACACCTCGCCGTTTCTTTGAGTCCGACCCGGGAAACCCCCCGCTACTCTTGAATTCTTCCTGGTACATCGCCATGCGCTCGTCGTCGTGTAGTCCACCGGCCTTGAACGCCTTTCTTTGTGCCATCTGCTCGGCCAGGGCATGCTCCTGGCTGAGAACCGCGCTTCTTAGACGCATCAAAGCCTCGTGGTTTCTCCGCTGAGTGTTGAGCATATCTTCCACTTCCTGTACCGAGGGTAAAGAACCCATTACAGGCCCGGAACGGCTCTGGTGTGCCCTCGCCGCATAGTGCCGTGAAAAGTCCAATGTCCGTGAGCTCAAATCAACCATCTACCCAAGTTAGTGATCTGGTAATATGTGGCGACTTTAGATACATACCTCATTCAGAGACGCTTCGACCTCGTACACGTCAAGATGGCGTTTCACAGAGTCATTTGGGGAGTGACCTGGAAATGTGTGTCCTGGGACGCCACCCTTCAATTCATCCACTCGCGCACCTACATATGGTCTCGACTCGTACGACGTCACCGGGTATACTGGTGCTCCTGGTGGAGGCTGCGACTGAAACGAAAAAGGTTGCGAATAACCACCGTACCCGGTTGGTGAAGCGACACTGCTTGCCGAAGGCGGAGCGTTATACTCGTATCCAGACCCAGTCTGTGAACCAGGGATTGAAGTTATGCTGGTACTTGTGCTTTGTGTAGGTGATTTGCCCGAGCTCAGCGACTGAAGCGAAGCATTTCTCGAGTCTTGTGTGTTTAAGGATGTCAAGCTTGGTCGTGACGGTTCGGTTTGTAATGGTTGCTGATGATGTAGTGCGGGATCGCGCGGGAAAGAATTGGTCGGTGCTCCATTTGAGAAGGGGTTGGGCGGCCCTGGCGGCCCTTCGACGCCAGGACGGCCGGCGAAGTTTGAAGAGAGGTGGTGAGGAGGCGGTGCGCTATGAGATTGTTGGGGCGGGGCGGACGTTGGAGGACCAGGATACGGGAGAGGATTGTCATTGCCTAACGCCTCGTGGATAGATGGAAGAGACTGTCGAGGTTTGTCCTTCTCATCCTCGGCGCGTCGCGGTTCCGGAGGCGAAACATAACCAGGACCCGCGTTCGTCGGAGTTGTCGAGTACGGATACTGGGGTGGTTGGTTCGAATACATCGCTGTCGGGCTAAGGAGGGGCGCAGGAGAAGAAGCTGAGGCTCTCGGGCCTAGGAAACCGATGGCAGGTAGATGCTCTCTAAAGACAGGATAGTTAGCGCAAGCGTTTCAAAATAATTAATTCACCTTCCAGGGCAGGTTAAACAAGGTAAGGGATATTTTGACTTACCTTTGCCTATGTCCCGCTTCTAATGACCCCATGACGCTAATGTTCTGAAGATTATGGGACTAAACGGGGTTCAAGCTGTCCACCGGAGAGCTCCTGCTATCCGGTTGATAATGAAAGCTCGTTGTCGGTTGTGTAGACCGGGCAGCTAACGTAGGTTTGGCAACTCGAATGAATCAAGGAAGGTTGTGGTCGGACCAAAAGATGCCTCGGAGTAAATACAAGAATGACGAACAGCCAATCCACTTCCAGTCGAAGACAAGGATACGATTAATAAATATAAAAGTTGGAATAATTAGTAAAAGTGTTCGGTGCCACTCGGTTTCCACCAGATTCGTCTGGGGGAGGTGGCGTTTGGTGCGGGCGAAAGTCGATAGTACCGGGCGAGATGCGAAACCTTGCCGGACACACGGCACTCAGAGCTGATTCTTTGGGTCGGCCGAACAAGCGACAGATCAACACAATCAATGGGCACGGAGACACCGTATGATACCAGTGTGGCGTTCAAAAAAAAAAGTAGGTAACCCGCAAGCAATGCGATCGCGATTATAGAACACTCGCAGTCGTCGACTGCGGCTGCTTTTGGCAGGTGAGGATCGAAAAAAAAGTACGAGAGCCACCCGCAGCTTGCAGAGAACAGATCAGATCGGGGCGGTCCTTGCTCTGATTTGAACAACCATCTGTCCAGGCCGAGATAGAGAATATCAACGATCAAACTTCCCGCCTCGATCCACGTAAAGGTTGATTTGACAGGGTTGACTTTACGGGCGGGAGGGACGACGGCGATGGCGCAAGGGATACAAGTGAATGCGTCGCGTGGAAAGGGAGCGTCCCTTTTCAAGAAGCGAACTTGCTGTTCGTGGCAGGCAGATTAAGAATGTGTCGAGAAATATGTCGCAACTCAAATCCTCCACGGTGCCGGATGTTACAAGGGAGGAGATGATGTAAATCGGGTTGTAGATATAGAGCGTCCAGGGCAGATATCGCCGAGAGAGGGGCGGGTGAGGGAAGAAGATTAATTATTGGTCGTCAAAGATATGTCGGAATCGGATATGGGATTGATCTTGATCTCTTTGCCTTCTCCCTTTCGGAGCGCAAAGAAGAGAGAGGAAAAGAAGAGAGGAAGAGGAAGAGGGACAGCTAAATGATGGATGTGAGAGGAAGCCAAGATGGCGGCGATAATAAAGCGTCAACAGCTACTGACTGGTATTATAGCTAAATATTCAGGATAATTATTATTTCAAGCTAAAAAAATAATATTTTAGAAAAATAAATGCCTTTCAAAAACCAGACAAAATAAGGAAAAATAAAATAATTACTAGTACGAACTGCGTACTAGTACTGAGCTGCCCCAGGCTAAGGACGACTTCTTCCAAAACCGCCACCATCAGGCCCGCACACACGCGCGCGAGATCGGGGGAGGATTCCACCCTAAGCTTGGAAGATATCAATCCAGCAGTCAGAAATGAGCTCAGACCTAAAAATCTAAAATAGACCGAAATAGAGAAAAAAAAAAAAGAAAAAAAGAAAAAAAAAAAAAAAAAGGAAACGCAACAGTCAGAAAGGCGACAGCAAGATCATCGAATCATACTGGCCGTGGTGTCCAGTTTAAAGTTACGGCGAATTACAAAAGCTTTACAAGCTGCGAACTGCGGATCGTCGACAAAGTGTGGAGTGAGTTGGGATCATATTCGGTGATGTGTGGATATCGTGGTGGGGTGGGCCTGGCTAGGGGGTTGTCCCTGGCCCGAAGAAAAATCGAGATAAGCGTAATACATGACCATGAAATACAGTCTGTAATTTTAGTTTTGTCAAACCCTCAATATTTCATGGATGCAGACCACCAAGTTCTCAGAAAGCGTAGATATCTTGATAAATTTAGGGATAATGCTGGTTGGTACGCAGTGTCCTGGTAAGTAAATTGACGAGCAAAGCTCAATCATTTACTTCCTCAGAACCCTCAAAACAACAATTAAAATCATGGGGTACCTAGTATTGGAAAGCATCGAATATTACGCTAATCGCGCACGTCACGGGCTTCATCTGAGATCCAACCCGAGCAGGAAGGACTACTAGTAGAAGATTCAAAACAGCCGAAGCAATCCGAAGCCAAGTTGCATGGTGCATATCGCCCTGCCTATGGGATTATGGGATGTGGGCCGTCCAAATCTCGACAGAAACAGGGAAGTCGAGAGCGGGACATCTTTTGGAGTGAAATAATTACAACATGGCGATCGAGTCCTGCACAGCGTGCAAGCGGGCGAGCAGAAACAGGAGTGCATATCAAGATCCATCGATCGTGCGCTACTCGAATAAGGGGAAAGACCGACGGACTTTAATAATCAAGAAGAAAGGGCGAAGGAAGGCAGACGTAGATTCGACTAGCTTCAGCGCGGGAGAAGAGGTGTGGGTGGTGGGCTCACTACTAAATTTGTATGCCCGAGTCAGCGGGCGGGTTCCTCAAAGGCACCAACTTCTGCTCGAGCGCTGCGCGCCTAAGACCCGAATAATAATAATAACTCCTTCAAGGAAAGAGCAGGACGAATTACCGGAACACATGGAATCAATCGCTCGAGACTGAGTCCTCGGGATAGTGTATCAGGAGGCAGGAAGCAGGCTCGTGAGAATATACTCAGGTACCCATGTATGGACGTTGTAGCTGGTTTTAGAACACTGCGCACAAGCAACTACTGCTGCACGATCATACCACCTAACACAGTTATAAGTGTCCAGCTTGACTTGTCCTCCAGCGCGCGGAGAAAAAAAAATTGGAGAGCCAGCTGAAGGATGTCACCTCGAAAAAAAGGCAGCTGCTCCTCGGCGCGGATCTGGAAACGATCGTAGTGGAGCAACTAGATCGCGCATCAGCAGAGCGTGCAGCGAAACTACTGAATTTCATCGCCATATGCAGTTTAGCCCACGGAATCGAAGCCGTTGAAATCGCAACTGAAGAGATCCGACCACCCCATCAGGGTGTGCAGTACGACCACTCAAGGCCCCCGGTTCCCGTGGCTGCAGCCACGGCCAGATCCCCTTCCTGCAAGAATGGACGGATCTCCCCTCCCATTCATCACTTCTCGCTCACAGGTCAATCCTCAGGGTGTGAAGGGAAAAAGAAAAGAAGAACAATGCTCAGCCAGGCCACGTTCCCACAGCCGCGAAGCGAGAGTGAAAAGGCGGCCTTTCCAGCTCTCTGGTAGGCACGGAGATAGTCTCCTCGACGTTCCATGGTACACTTTCTGCGCTCCCCCGCTTTCCCTTGCTTTCGATCTCGGGCAGAGCCGTGCATGGGTCGTCCCTATTTCTCGGTCGCGGTCAGACTCAGAAGGGTTACTCTTACTCCTAGCTTTGCTTTTGTTATCTCAAGGAAGCAGACATTCGAGTCAAAAGGGGGTTGCCATCTCAGTCGCAAGGAAAGGACATGGTGGAGCCAGCCATGACATCGTTAGGCTAACACCTGGGCCAGGAACGGAGGCGCGCCTTAGTCGCTGACTTGCGACGCAGAGCGTCCGACTGCCTGAATATGATCTCCACTCCAACCTGATTAAGCATGAGAAAGACCCTCGAACACAAGTCAAGATTCTTCATCGCATCGCTGAGCCACCACGTCGCCATTGCTGTTTCTCCGTATTGCCATCAGTGCCACTGGATGCAGAGGAATGACTGCATGAGCTGGTCAGACTCTGGCCGTTGCCATTTCTGGCTGCGTGCACAGATTCCCAAGTGTGGGAAAGTATGCATCCCCACTCCTCTTTCGCATACGTGGTACGTGCAACTAGAAACCCTGTCGATAAGGAATGTGTCGAGTGCGAAGTCGAGATTCCAATGATGGATTTTCCACTGATGTTTCTTCCTCCGTACATGAACCCCAAATTTCTGACAGCGCAGCCTTGCTTCATGAAGCTAGTTGAGGCTGATCGCTATTATCGCTTCCAGCTTCCTCCCGGCCTATGGGGCGATGCCAAACCGATGTGACCCATCACTTCGACTACCAACGGTTTCGGCGGGTGTGACAAAGTAGGCGGTTAATTGTCAGACCACACGCGTGCTGCGCGAAGGTACCGGCAGCTTCCCCAACCCCTCGAGTTCCATCGTGAGAGAGAAGCTGTGGACCGTATCGCGAAGCCGATTTACTCCGTAATAAGCGAACCAGGCAGAAGAAGAGGATCGGAGAAACAAGATGCGAGAACGATAGAGTTTGGGAGCAGGGTTCTTTCCTGTGGCCAATCTCCGAGGAGCCCTTCCTGCAAAGTTTGACAGACGGAATGTCGCTCGGCGCCACTTTCCTACATTCTGGACTCGTCCTAGTAATAGAATACACATATCGCCCAGCATATGATGGAGACTCGGATTAACTTGATCTGCGGTGTAGCGAAATGACAATAATATGAGCCGCTGTTGAACCAACGGTGGCTTGTCAGCACCATGGAACTGGTTGCCATGACATTTCCACCTACCCAGCCACGGTACGACTCTCGGCTTTCATGTGGGGGTCAGTAATCACCAACCTGGTTGACGGTAACACGCTTGTCAAATCTCTTGGCCACAATAATGGCGCACGCCGTATGACCCGTTGAAGCACAAGTTTGAGGAGCCCCCCTGCTAGTCGCGATGGCAGATACTCGACCGAGGGTGTCTCATCCAGTCTCCCTTTCTTCGGCCGAGTCCAAAATAGCCTGCGATGGCACCAAGACCTCGCGCTACCAGAGCCAGCCCAATCGTTTGATAAATAAAAATATCGCTTCTTGTCAGAAACCAAGGCTTGAAACTTGGAAATCGAGAGTCTACTCCAGAGTGCAGGCTGGTAACCCTGGTAATGGCCGTGGAACAGCATGTGATTCTTCGTCGAAACCGTGGATTTCTTGAAACTGAACCCACGCTGAGATCGTCACGGATCTTACATCATTTGGCTGCCTAGTCTTTAGCTCACTGTCATTCCAAGATGGGCAGTAGAAAGAACCATTGGACCGGGGATTAATTGTTCAACCGCCAGCGTATGACGCCAGACCTAAAGCCTTGCCTTGCCTCTTGGGGGTCGTGGCCGCAAACAAGTGCACAGCGCACAGACAGGAATCAGGATGAATTTAGTCTCGATCTAACGGCCGCCCGAAGCCTGAGCCGCACCAATTAGGCTTTGTGACTGATGAAAAGCGTTTTCTGTCAAGATCTTACCAAGAAAATACGTTACACAGACCATGATTCGGTTGAGTTCCCGCGCCAGAACCCAGTCTACCACAGCGCGCTGGACAATCCACCTGGCGCCTACCCTTCCCGAACTTGATTGATAGACTCCTATCAAAGCAACGCAATCTGTCACTTTGAGCTGTTTTAACATCTAGAAAGCTGAAAAGCGCTCTAATCGACATACTAGAACTCACTCCTCTGGAGCGGCTAGAGCTCAACCTACGGACGGAGTATGCTACGATTGATAGGATCGTTTGAGAAGCTTCACCTGCCGCGGCCATGGTGCCTGGATCAACGGCCTCGTATCTTATAACATCCGACAGGTCCAAGCTAGGATAGCTCAATGTGATGAGCTCGAGGATCTTGCAGCTACTGCAGCTATCTGTTCGGATTATCATCCTGAGTCCCGCAAGTTCCTACACCTTCCTACACCTTCAATACCACCAAACAATGGGCAATGCGGGCTTTATTTTTAATAAGCGACGTCGGGCCTGAGCTTTGTCCAGTTTCGATGGCTTTTATCAACCAGACGTCTCGCTTCCAATAATAATCAGGTAGATCTCGATAGTTGCGCGTTCCCGAGTATGGCCGAACCCCAACTATGGCTTCCGTCCGTCCTTTCGTGGGGCCTTAAGGGCGACGTCAGCAAGAGCACTTGACTCCATGAGTGATCCTAGGCCTACGTGATCGACGACTTTTTTTCCTCTCTGTGGCGAGACTTCCAAATAGAGGAGACGAAATGGTGGTAGACAACTACCACCATTGGATATTCACATCTTAATCAGAATCTTGAGTCATTTCGAGAAAGCACTCTCTTCGGCCAAATCCATTCACGAGATTGCAACCCAAGGACTATTCCAGGACATTGGCACAAACCTCTTGACCGTGAGTAGTGTCATCATTGCCCAGCTTCCTACTCCTTTGAGGTATAAAGTACCCAAGCTTGGGTCAAGACTCACGAGTCAGGACAAGCCAATGTGGGACCTGGCTTTATGATCGCTTAACGCTGATGAGATAATTTCCTCGCACGAAACGATGGAGAACAAATAACCGCACGTCGACCAGTGTGGCAAGAGCCTATAATTCATGGTTCTTTCAGCAAAGATCAACATCTCCCAAGATTGGACGATGAAGCAATATCCCAGTCAGCTTTCCCACCACTCACGGACTCCGGTCGATCCGTCACTGAAGAGTGTTCGCATCTTCGAACCGGGGAGCTCTGAGCTCGAAAACCTAACTACTGATGGTTGAGCGGCTGGGGCAACGGTTCCCGAGCGACAAGCGTCAGCGCAGGAGAGGATGCATCGCAGTGTAAATCTTAGATGCATCCCTGCAGCTGAGCCCACTCAGGTTGTCCTTATTCCGAGAAACCCTATCTAATGAGTCGGGCGTGAGTTCGAGACTCTATGGCCTTTGGGTCTAGAAACTCTGTAAATTCCCCGATTCAATCTCGCTTTCCCTCTCGGATAATCAACGGTGGCAAAGGAATGATCGGGAGAGCGTAGATCGTTCACTGTGGGATTATTGACTCAGTAAGCTCTTCAAGATTCTGAAAGTTCTGAAGGATGACACGGCTAGATGGATGAAGGTCGGATGTGGAACCTGGCCCAGTAAAGTCTCCGATGTCTTTTCCCAAACAGGAATTTTGGCAGATGCGACTCGTCAAAACAAGAAATTAGCACGCAAAGAATAATGGGGAACGGTTCGAAGCCACTCCGTCCTCAAGTTAGGGCGCTCTGCTGCACCTGGCCAAATCAAGCATGGAAACGCGCTATGTCGGCTCTGGAACACCTGAGAACATCGTCCATCCGCCTGTCCCTACTTCCAGATTCTCCATGGCGGCAAGGACAAGAAAACCTATCACATGTTGAGTACCACATCACATCTGCAAGGTTTGCTGGTCTTATGGGGTGTTTAAATCCCCCTGCGCATGGGGAGCCCACGACACCTCCCAACAGGACTGTGTGCACTGACCGTGAATTTGCACCTTCCCCTCTTTTTCTCATCATCCTTCCGGCGGGCTGGTCGTCTCGTTCTTCGGTAGGGTAGGAGTCAGAATGTGGGGAGTGACAGCCTACTTTCTCTCGCAGGAAGGAGAAGATCACCAGAAACCTCATTTCTGCTAACTACTTCCTTTGCACTCTTGGACCACCCAGCGATTTCTTTCTTGAGAAAACCTAAAGTTGACCCTCCCCTGAACGGAGGATAAACCACGTGCGGTGGGCTACTCTTATCGGTTTCTCCCGTGGTTGGCGTACCAAGATTCAACGTGACCGGAGAAACCTTGTCCGATTTGACGAATCTGACCTACTCCGTAGTAGGCTCGATGCCAATGGACGCCGTCACGGAGCTACTGAGCTAGTCGTTCCTGCTGCACGGTTGACGGGTTGACACTTGACATCGTGCAGGTGCATAATTCCCGGACCGATCGAAGGTGGCATCAACTGATCATCGCCCACGATAGCCTCGATCAACTTCTGCGCCGCCATCTTCCAGAAACCTTTCTATTATACTTTATGAACTATTATTGACTCTCTTTGGGTATGTCTGTGGTCTTCGCACAAACAGTATCTGGGTCCTTTCACAACCCAAAATTGAAGGACCCTCTCTCATTGGAGGGGACCGTTGATGTGAAGAGGTCTTCGACAATTCGACACCCAACCCCGTCTCACCTAAAACGGACAGAGCACGATACGCGCCTTCCAAATTCCTCGGGCGAGTGGCGAGTGAATCCTCCCTGCAAGATCGCCTGTGATAGCGCAACTGGTGTTTGATCCTCCTGTTCCAGTTCCGGTATTGTACTTATCAGCGCTCGGGCTACGGAATCAACGGTACACGAGACTGCCAATGGGCCCATTTCCTTCTCAAGTTTCTTGACCGTTGAAGGTTCCGCACTATATCTATCAACTATGGACCCCGGGTCCCCGACACTAGCCCCGATCCACTCGCGCGTGGTCAGGAGTCGAGGGAAACACTGAACTGGTGGCGCTAGGACTTGTAAAGGATCCATCCCGTTGTTACTTGCTGCGTGAGCCACGGAGCCGTGAGTGGAGGGCGAGGTGTGTAGCATATGTTCCGGCATCTTTCTCACTTACCTGAGGGGATCTAAAAGCAGCTACTGGTAGGGTATAAAGCCGCGTCGGGTCACAAAACTCCTAGCCTAGACAAATCGGGGGCAACCAGCGGCAAGAGAAACAGAGATCAAGATATAATATTCCAGAGACCGGGGAATAAACTTCACCGCCACCTGTCACCCAACCCATGCGGCTGGAAAGGAATCGTCGCGGTCCCATCACCAAGCTAACATCCCTTCATAGACAGGCGTCCAGGCTAGCCCGAGACCAGGAAGCAAATAGTGGAGGCATCAAGTGGATTCTTTGGATTTTGAATTTCTGATCCTTTTCCAGAACAGAATAACGCTCCTTATTCAAACGTACTACTGTGATCAACGGAGTTCTCCTGCTCTTTAGAGAAGTACATATGGAGTCCTGTGGCACCTCCTGAGTTGTCTTCCGGACGGAGTACAACGGTCGGTGATCAGCCCTGGCCCGCCGCCCGCCTCGCTATCCGCAGTGGTCCGGTGGGCGAAAAGTGGACTGTTGAACAAGACTATTTCAAGACTATCGACGGGCGACTGTTATTTTTCCAGATTCCGGATCTCGGCCGGCGCCCACTGCTGAGCCTAGTCGTTAGTAAAACGCAGGAGGAGCCCGGTCGCCTCAATTGAGGAGACATGCTATAGCCCAACTATGACGATTTTGGATGGATAGGTAGTAGTGTACTTGGAACTCGGAAACTTGGAGACTCCAATGGATCGTCGGTTGTTCTAGAGAAGGCCTATATTATTAATTCCATCGGTGGCAGGTGCTCTGGCCTGCCCACCGCTCAGTTGTCCACGGAGATGATGACCCTTCGCGGAAGGAGATGGTTTACTAAGAGAGATATTTTGAGATACAGGTAGTATCTACTGCTAAATGCTAGCCTCAAAGTCCACTGTTTAGGTTATAGTACCATTGCTCTGTATGGGGTTTCCGAAATGTGCAATCTGCGTCGCGACCTTTGGGTGGGAGCTCAGAAACTAAAAAATAGTTCTTCGAGAATAAGGCCCTCTGGGATCTTGAAAATTTTGAAAAGTACTAGAAATCAGGCCCATGCATTGGCCCCTGTGTGAATTGGATTCATTTCCATTTTTTACGGTTCTCATGTTTGTCAGCGCCAAATTCATCGGCTTGAGGTGACCTGCTGTATATAACTAGATGCTCCAGAGTAGAGTTTGCGACTACGAGGTAGCGTTATCTAATACTCGCATATTCAAATTTTTTTTTTTTGGGTTGATAGAGCAATATCAAGGCAGGGCCATGCAGCTCCCATTTCTCGTACATTTCACAATGGCGAATGGCGTGAGCCCCTGGACCTGAGTAGTTCCTCATCGTCTAGCTGCTGTGTTCGCGTGCTCCAATATCGCAGTTTGAACATAACATCTCAGAGCACGATCCGTCTCCATAGCGGCAGAGAGAATCGAACATCGAGACACAAAGTGGAGACCCTCTTTGACAGGCGAAAAGGCAAGGCGAGCCGCAAGACTCTCCGAAACCTAAGTCTCACACGTGGTGCGGGAAACATGCGCGATATCATCGAATCAGAAGACGAGCAAATGCAAGAAGGAAGGAGACTCGGGCCGGAAGGCGAAGGGCCATATGATCGAGGGAGGAAACGAGTATTAGTGGTCGACGCGTTGTTGGCTTGCTTACCTTAGTGGTCGGCGACGCAAAATGATACTGGGGGTTGAATATCATAGATGGAGAAGGAGAGGAAGAGCTCAGGAAGGCGAATAGATTGACGGACTGACTCGTATCGAATATCGAAGATGGATCGAGCTCGGAAGGTCACCTATATTGACATTAGCATCGTGGTCATCAGCAGAATAAATTGGTGTTAGATTGTGTTAGATTAACGGCGCGATTTGAATCTCGATCGTCCGGGATTATTTTCGATCAGGAATCAGAAACATTATTTTGGCCTAGCTTAGCCTCGAGGAGACCGAGCGAGGGGGGTTGACAGCAAATCTCAATTTAATCTCTGTTTGGGCCCGCGGATTCTGGAATTTCTCCCGTCAGTGTGGAGTCGAGTCGCCTTCGTCCTTTTGCGAATTCCTCTTTTCCTCGGCATCCAACGGCCGAGAGTCAAGCCCGTAAACCGCTTTCTCCTGAGTCCTGACGAAAGGACGAGGCTGCCCTTCTCCACAAGAAGGAGGTTGGAGGCTGGAGCTTTGAGCTGACCAAAAATTGGTAGCGATGAGGACGGGAGAGATGGAGCTTCGGCATTTGCTTTACTTCCCACGTTTAATTACTTTGTAGGAGCAGATCCCGGCCACCCTCTTTCCTGTTCGACACTCCTTGACTCAGCCGTGAAGACCCAGTCGGCAAAGACGACAAATCTTCTTTTTTGGGGTGTTCTTCACACCCCTATTTGGGATTATGATGGATGTTTCGGCAGGACGTGACTGTGGAGCGCCTCGTGGTCGAATTTGATACACTGGCTGCCATATTCTGTGGCTCTGTGGATGGGGTCCGTTCGCTGTCAAACAGGGGTTTAGCTTGTTGAACGTCTCCAACGACTACTGGCATCGTAATTTAGAAGCCAGAAAACCTTCCGGAGATTCGAAATGATGGATAACGGTCTTGTGTGGTAAACTATATCGAAAAACTTGCGAGCTTCCGGCTATGTTCATCTTGACTTTCAGCCGGTATGTGGATTATCATATCTGCACTATCAACTTGATGTATTAATGCGAGCTGGTGGATGTCGTCACGGTTCACGGCATCATATCGCCCACCGGTTATCATAGGCCTGGCTCAACTGTCTACATATAGCCGTTGCTTGTGATAATCTCAGGGATGGGGGTGCGCGGTTCTCCTGCCTTGTTATCAGAGCTGAGAGGCAGCTAGGCTACTTTCTCTGCTCCGAACAGATACAGCTATGCACTCAATCTTCGTGTTGTTTTAGCACCATACTTAACGGGATTTTCATGGCCCGTGCTGTCTTCCTCAATGGTTAATCCTACCTCAAAAGTCGACTTGTCTAGCACGTCTGTAATGGATAGGGTTCGTTATACATACGGAGTATCTGCTCGTGCGACGGTACGTACTCACATGATCCAGTTTGTTCTCACGACTTCCCTAAACCCATCGGCATCAGCTAGGAAGTTGAATTTATGCGCCCCGACATTGAGTGGCGAAAGTCTTGTGGGAAACATCTTCTTGCGGGTTTCGTCAAAGTCACGAATTCAACCCTTGCTCCGACACAAGAAACTCTCCGATGCATAAATTCGCCATAGCTTTAGGAAAGACCAGATTGTCTGGACATGTTCTGCAGCTCCTAATGTTTTAGATGTGTTTGGCCCAGAAGGACAGATCCGCCTAGGAAGACATGGGGCTGTTTCTGCACTGCCTGATATAAACATATGCAAGTATACAGCACATTAGGGCCTACTGAACAGCCTCTTGCTCTCTCGTTCCACGAGGGCGGGAATCTCGGGATACAATGCCATAACAAGTGCAAGCGGAAAGCGACGAGTAAGGCACGTTTTGGTGTATCGACAGTGCCCAGCTATTATTAGGCTGTTACGCAGAGTTAGACTTTCTGTGTGCAAGGATTCATTGCGCGGGTTTGCTATCGCGTTTTAATAGCGCAAATGCTATATCCGGGTCAATTGCGTAAAGATAAATGATAAGATGGTAAACGTAGGTTTTAATTCCGCTGGTCTTGCTGTAGATTCAAGATGAATGAAATCACACGGCATCCATGCTGGTCAATCGGATCAAGTTCCTCTTGCTTTTTGTTCCTGCCTGTGTTGTACAGGTTCATCCAATCCGACAGCGATATGACTTGCATCGACTCCAGTGTGAGGTTCTCATGGGTTCTCTGTGCGACAATCCCGAGACATACCGAGTTAGCACTGCAACGGTAGCACGCCTATCAAACGAAATTCGCTAGAGCTTTTTTGATGTACCCAAGTCAGCAAGTAGGGGTGCTTCGGTGTTTACACGTACCAAAAACACGTTTATGGGCTATTGATACATCTACCACTGAAGCCGTAAGCTATCAAGTCCGGGAGGCCTAAGGCCTGGGAGCCCAGTCAAGGTAGTACATGCTTTCTCACACGTTGACGGAATTCTGCAGGTATACAGGCACGAGGAAACACGAATAGCTGGGGACTGACGTGCGTACCTTCCCAGGGGGGTCAGTAGGATTATATGAGCACCGGTCAGTATTCATTCTGATACTCAAGCCAAAAAGAGACACAAGAGAGATCACTCACTATTCTTTATCCTCCAGACCTCTTCTGACACCTACAAGCATGGGCTGGTCATTGTCCACTTTGACTGCTACTGTGCCCAATATCTCTCAATCCCCCTCTGAAATCGATTCCATTATCACTGTTATCAAAGGTTTTGTCTCTGCCCTGAATGCCAAAAACTCCATCGAATTCGAGAAGTATTGCGTTCGAGCAGGGGGTATGTCACTATGGCCACCGGCACCAACAACGCCTCGTTTCTGCACAATCGGAACTTTTGTGGAGCACATTGCGAAAGTCGAGGACGAGATAGATGAGCGAATTTGGGACCCAGAAGTGAAGGTATACGAGTCGGGGAATCTCGCGGCTGTTTGGGCACCTTTCCGAGCCAAGGTGAACGGGGTCATCAACCACGTCGGCGTCGAGCTTTTCGTTTTGCATAAGCTCAATGGCAAATGGAAGGTCACTGGGTTAGCTGATTCGTGTCGACGTCCAACGGAAGAAGAAAAGGTATCATTATTATGAGAGCAATCGGCTTGTTAAAGATGGCGCCTAAACGCATGGTGAGGAAGTGAGGGATAACCAAGGGAACCAAGTCAAGAGCAAGTGACGGGGTCACACTGCGAGTAACGTGATATGGCGAATCAATGTATGAACTATGCTATGTATCCAAATCGAAAAGCACGGGTAGGGTATATGCGTGAAGTACCCATGTCTATCTCTGTAATATATATCTAGTCCTTCCTACCTCTAAGAAGCTCCCAGCCAACACTCCCGTTCGCGCCTTCCTTCACGGTCATTTCATCAACGGCTTTCACCAAGTCATAACATATCTCATCAGACACTGCGCTATCCTGTTTATACGCGGGGTGTTTTGCGACAAATTCGCGGATCCATTTGGCACCAGTCCAAAGAGTCCCGTTCGCCCGTTTGCGGATGAAGTCGAGGTATCTTGCCAACGAACAGCGTGTCTCAACGTCGACATTGACGCTGTTCAGGTATGACTCAACAAGAGGAATGAGGCCCGGGAAAGTCCCATCGGGAGAGCCGTTGATGATGTCGGCGATGGCCATAAGCTCATACTCCGACTCAACAGGAGCTAGAGGTGGAGATGGCGGGGGAGTATTGTACGCGGAGGGTGTGGTTGATGAAGAGTTACTATTAGTCAAAGATGGCTGATGCCTGCGAACTGGCGGAGAAAATGGGTCTCTTCGGAAATAAAACTTCCGATCGAGGACCGCATTACGTGCGTGCGCCGTTTCCATGTTCTCGGTGGTTCTCTGGATGGGAATGTAGAAGTTCAGATCAAAGCTTAGAATAGCTCGAGTGACAAGGACGATGAAGATGGCAAATGCCGCGTTCTCAAAATCTGTCATCTGAATTTCCATGGACCGGAACTCGACTCTCCATCCAATATCGTGCTTCTCAGGCGGCGGTGGCTTAAACCGCATGTGCTGCCAGTTCGTCGATTGGAGATTCTCAAAATGATCGGCCTTGTTCAGATCGAGTTCCTTGAGGTCTTCGGAGAATATGACAATGGGGTCACGAATAAACAGATGCGCGAAATGAGTGGCCAAGAGTTCATCCATGCCATCTTGCATAAGGCGGTTCTTGATGTCTTGGTCCACAATTAGATCTGGGTCCAAGTACTCCTTCCGTAACCTGGGGTCTTGTGAAATATAAGTCGAGTTCGAAGCATATCTTGATTTCGGAATCCTCCATCTGTCGTTTTTCAATGGCTATACTGGGTCAGTTGTACAGTTAAACAGGCCAAGCGGGACTAGGACTCACAAGCTCGCCAAGTTCCTCCTTTGTGCGGTCATCCACAGCATTGCCGATTTGGTTCCATCGGACATCCGTATCCACAAGGAAGCCCTTGTAGATTGGCGTCGCAGCAGTGAGAGCCAGGAGAATAGGCCCTAATGGGCTTAGTTGGTCGTAAAGCTTCCTCCCCTCGGGTACGTTTTTGGCCTGGAAGGTGATTTGGAGACAGCAACTGCCCATACCAAAAGCCATTGCGTCCATGTATACATGATCATCTTTTGCCGCTCCATTCCTGACATCGTCGTCCTCAGGCCAATTGTGAAGGTCATAGTCAACGGTTGGGTCTTTGAAAGGCTGAGGAGTATTCTTATCCTTGAAAACCGGTACATTTAGTTCAACCTTTCGACCCCTTCGTGCTCGAATATTTGCTGCTAATGTGGGGAATCTGATGTGAGGGTTTGCGATTTCGTCAGGAACAAATTGAGATCGTAGCGCGGGTCCAGATGGAGGGTAGTAGGGCTGGATATAATCATCTTTCGTGCCCAATCTGGGGAAGGTGGTCAATGTTATAGGAGACTCGTTCGGTGCCATGTGTGCTTTTGCTACATCTCGTCTGGAGAATGTCATTAGCAAGCGCGACATGAAATCTAAAGCGGGACTTAGTACCTCCATCTCATATTTGATTCGACCTTCAGTAGATCCTTGAAGTCAATGCCCCATGGCCTTCCCGGTGTAGCCTCCAGCATAAAGCGCCCGAACTCCGGGTGAAAGTGAGGCGGCTCCTCGCCCTCACTAAGTATCATCAGAGATTGCACTCGACTCTAAGTCGGCAAACTCACTGTTCCTTATTCGCAGAATATGTGCGCGTTCCTTCTTTCCAAAGCGCTTCATCTCGTGCCAACGATTTGAGGATATCCGCCTGGGCAAGCGATAGGCGGGCTTTTTTGGACGCATCATCCACGGCTACGACAAGGTACTCAACCTAATGTCAGAAAGCCAGTTAGTTTGAAATCTAGTTCAAAGAGAGAACAAGAGTCATTTACCTCATCACCCCAGAGCAGAGCATCGCGCTCTTTTCCTTTGGCTCTATGCCAATTCGCTAATAATTGCTGCACATTGTCAGTTAACACCAGGGACCAAGAGCCTGGTCAGATTAACCTCAATTCCCCATTTCCGGACCTGGTCAGCTCGTTTTTTAGCCTCCGGCCACTCAAGTGCCGTCCCGAGCGCTCTGTTTTATCCAACCAAGTCAGTAAATTCGCAACGGCTTGTGAAGCAGCGGCTTGACGTACAATAGGCCCATAGTGTCATACCCCCAAGCCTAATCAAAGATAAATAGGGGTTTGGAGAAAGAGAGCAACAGGAAAGACTGCGATAATCAAGAAAATGGCCCCGCAGATATGAGGGGTTCCCGGGAGCGCCTTGGAAGCTGGAGTTTTTGGAGTCGAGTCGAACGAGCGAAGAGAAGGGACGCAAGGAAAGGGCGTCTCAAAGACACAAGGGATAGACAGACAATGATAAATGAGGGGCGTGGAGGGGGAGGAGGGCGCTGACAAAAAACTATCGCCAACTCTATGCCCGTTGAGATTCTCGCCTGTTCTTCGGAGCGTAAAAGACCATCCCTATTGGTGCAGGAGGATGCCTTGCATGGCGGGACCAGTCATGCTACAGCGGGGCTATGAATTATTTTATCGGGCGATAACGCGAAAAACGCAGTTGGCGGCAGAAAATCCGATGGCTTGCTTGCTAAGCACTGCGGAGATCGCAGATCATGTGATATTGTACCTGTATATTAATGACTTCATGGACGAGGAGTCCCTTCGCCAACCCATATCGTTGAAAATGAGGGTTGCGGTCTAGTATTCAAGCGTATGTTGATTCATGTGATCTGGTAGCAAACGATGGCACAGGGCTGAGAGTAATTCAGTATACTTCTAGGTCTGGTCCTCTTTGGGAGCCTCATGCACCGTAGATACATGAAAGGTAGGAATTGTTAAAAGTACAGAGTAAGCAGCATCAAATCGGCAGAAGTTGAATTTATGGCAGAAGTCCCAAAAGTCCCTGAACCGAGATGCTGCCCCTCTTCTCCGTCGAAGAAAAGGCATGAAAAGTGGCAATGATCCTCGAATCCTCAGGGAGTAATGCTCATCCAAGCAGCGCACAGTATTATAATCCCGAAAGTGTCAATGATGTCGGAGGAAGCCGAAGGGTAGCCAGTAAAGGATGCAGATTGAGGTGAAGCACGTACGGTACCGAAGATCGCAGTGACAAACTAACGCCAACGTAGGTCCGTAGATAAACGATATTTGAGTCTCTATTTACATAAATTGCTGTTTCGTGCAGCTCGAACGCATATGCTGATATGTTTGTGGGTTGGTATCAATTGCTCCGGGCACCGTTCTTGGCGGCTCGGAGTTCATCCATTTTTGCAACGCGCTTCTTGAATTCTTCGTATTGGCACTTCTCGTAGCTGTGTCTTTCATCCTACATTGATGGGGCAAGGAAGCCTGTATTAGCAATGTCCAACTAGAGGATATGAGCCAATGAACGTGAAGCTAATGTCATACCTCGCATTTCCATGGGAGATAGTACTCTTGCTGTCGGCATCGGTTCAATGGGATCAGAAGATGTGCGCAGGAATCACGGTATTGTAAAGGAAGGCGAGCGGCAGACATCTCCTCGCGTGTCGCTGGTAATGCTGTCAGCATCCCGTTTTAAGCTGTTAGGCCGAGAGCTTCTGCTCCTAAAATTGAGCGCCAATTGAGTGGGAAACCCACCCTGTGTATCTGCGAGTCCAACAGCGCTTTTAACCGACTCAGCGACAGTCATTTTGAGCGAGAAAAGTGGTGCGAGGTGGTGTATTTCTTTGGATGGTCGGCCGGCTTGAGGTTTGCAGCTATTCGGGGAAGTTGCTTGTCCTTCTTCGGGAAGATCATGTGACATCAGGTGACTGCATCTAGAATAGGTATAGCGCTTGAAATACCACTTTACGCGGTTGGAGTCCAGAGCGCGTCTTGCCCAACCAGCCTTGCAAACGCTCGCGTTTCGAAGATATCAGAGTCCATAACGAGCCACCTGTGGCTGTTTTCGCGGTTTTTTGACGTCAATCTATAATCAAATCGTTTTTGAATCACAGTGCTCCCCATTGATGTTAATGCCTCCAAGAACGTGAAGTCTAAACCTCGGCTTTCGTCTGAATAGACGCCCAACACCTCCTTTGCTAGCTTGCCGGGTTAAACCACCTTACGGGAACGGACATGATGGCAGCTGTAGACTTTTCAAATGTCTACTCCGCTACTTATAGCAGTGTAAGCCATTTTAACCTTGTTTGCACTCCAGAAAACTTCAAATTTTAGCCCCTTGGAGTTGTGCGAAACTGGAATCGACCTAACGTTCCTGCCTAGGTTCCGGTATTCGAACTGAAGATTGGCACTGAGAGTGTCATGCGAAGACGGTCCGATGATTGGATCAATGCGACACATATACTCAAGATGGCTGGGTTCGACAAGCCGGCGAGAACCCGTATCCTCGAGCGCGAAGTGCAGAAAGGAGTCCATGAAAAGGTGCAAGGCGGATATGGCAAGTACCAAGGTATATCTGGCCTAGATACGCACTGTGTGTTCTTGCGTTTAATGATCTTTTGTAGGGACATGGATCCCTCTTCCCGAAGGCCGCATGCTCGCCGAGCGTAATAACATAATCGACAAACTACGGCCGATATTCGACTTCGTCGCCGGTGATCGCAGTCCTCCCCCGGCGCCAAAGCATACTTCAGCGGCATCAAAGCCAAGAGCCCCCAAAGCTAGTAATAGAAGGGTTGCAAATGAAGAAGCCTTCGCCGCTGTCAAGCCCCATCGCAACATGGGCCCTCCTAGTTTCCACCACGAGCAATATGAGATCAACGCTGGGTTTGATGAAGACGAGTCCATCGAACAAACAACCCTTGAATCGTCCTCGATGATCGCAGATGAGGAACTGATCTCAATGTCGCATAATGGAACTTACTCCTCAAGGAAACGCAAGCGTGGAATGAACGATGTCGCTGCTATGTCATTAAGCGAACAGGAACATATCCTTTACGGTGACCAACTCCTGGATTATTTCATGACTGTTGGAGATGCTCCAGAGGCCACGCGTATTCCTCCTCCACAACCACCGGTTAATTTTCAAGTGGATCGTCCGATTGATGATTCGGGCAATACCGCCTTGCACTGGGCCTGTGCGATGGGTGATCTTGAGATTGTCCAAGACTTGCTCCGTAGGGGAGCAGATATTAAAGCACTGTCTGGCGCCGAGGAAACACCGCTTGTGCGCGCGATCTTATTCACCAACAACTACGAAAAACGGACCTTCCCAGCACTTTTGGACCTACTTCTAGACACTATCTCATTCAGAGATTGGTTCGGTGCCACATTGTTCCACCATATAGCACAAACGACGAAAAGCAAAGGGAAGTGGAAAAGTTCTCGGTATTATTGCGAAGTAACGCTCGAGCGCCTACGCACGACGTTCACTCCAGAGGAGGTTGATCTGTTGCTCTCTTGCCAGGACTCGAACGGAGATACCGCCGTTCTAATCGCTGCTCGAAACGGCGTCTTTCGCTTAGTCGATGTACTCCTATCCCGCTGCCCAAGGGCTGGTGACTTGGTGAATAAGAGAGGAGAGACCGCCTCAAGCATTATGCAACGAGCACACCCGTTAGAACGAGATATACCGCCTGCCCCGTCATCAATGACAATGGGTAACGACCAATTAGATGGTGAGATTGGGCTACCAAACAACGCAGAACCACAGTCTATCACCTTACCGCACGATGTATCACCTGCCGCCGCGCAACTGCTTTCGCGCATTGGTGTGATCATGGCAGAAGCAAACAAGAAGCTTGCCGTAAACTATGGTGGCGCCAAGGCTAGCCAACAAGACTCAGATGACGTTGCAAATCCAGAGGCACTCTACGAACAACTGGAACTAGATCGACATAAAATACAAAAACAAACCGACGCACTGAATGCAAAGGAGGCGGCCGAAGAATCGAGCGATGCACAGCTCGGGCGATACGAACAGTTGAGAAACAGCTACGAATCTCTTCTAGAGCAGATTCAGCGAACACGCTTAAAAGAACGTCTGGCCTCCACCGCAGTTCCATCTCAGCCATTGGCTCCGTCGTCGACTGAACAGGCGAAACTTATCGCTTCCTTCCAAGCAGCTCGCACACTGTGTCACGAACAGAAAACAAGACGCATGGCAGTGAAGGAATTGACTCAACAAAGAGCTGATGCTGGCGTCAGCACCAAGTTTGATGTCCATCGCAAACTTGTGGCACTTGCTACAGGCCTCAAAGAGGAGGAACTGGATCCGATGGCTGCAGAGTTGGCTGAGACTCTAGAGTTTGACCGAATGAACGGGAAAGGCGCCGGGCCTGAGTCCCCAGAGACCGACCAAAAAGAAGGGGCCATTCGGTTTTCAGGCCCAATAGTGTCTGTGGATGCATGATAGCATTTAGATCGTGCTGTGACACCTGTATATACTTGGGCCAACCACGCACCTTGCCGATTTCGTCTTTAATAATCCCTTTATCACTCACATTCGTCCTGTGGGGTTTCGACGCTTGAGGATTTGGTTAGTGTCGGTTACTGGGCGGCAATCTGTTTGTTGTTTTACCCTCTCTTGTCAGCAGATACCCTGTTATTTTCACCTCTACATTGAACTATGTGCAGATCTCACTCGTTGCATTATCTGTAAGGTGGAAGGACGAAACCTGGTCTTGTTTGGCATTAGGCCATGTGGGATATGCAACCCTTGTATGACTGGGATTGTATGAATGATACTGTATATAGGAACTGTCATGAAACGATTCCAGGAAGGTGTTTACCCCTATCTGTCTTTCTTCTGTGAAGTCTAACCGTCATTTCCATATGTGAAAGGCGGATAATCAACCCAGAACTCGCTCCCAGCCCGAGCGGACGGATCTCTTTCGGGATTTGAATGCGGAGCAAGGCAAATCGAAATTCCTGTAAGAATCACGTTTTGGCCTATAGAGGGGCAAGAAAAGCAAGCGAGCGGCAACCCCAGGAACAGCACACTTGCAGGTCAAGTGCTTCCTCTATCAGAATCTCCCATCCAAGCTCCCTATTTGCCACCTTTTTGTGAGTCAACAGGGCCCAGCCCACTTAGGCAGGCAGCAGCCAGTCATGAGGACGGCGGTTCCTGAGCGAATCTTACAAGAGAAATCCATTCTCACTGGCGATGAAGGAAGCCACGTTGAAGGGCGCTAGGCTAGGATCCTCAGAGCGAGGGCCAATGGCAGCGGTACACTGGAAACGGACTGAAGACGAGACAAGAGGGTTCTGGGGCTGGATTGGCTGGCATGAGCGGCTGTTTCTTTGACTGCTGCAGGTGATATATTAAGGTGGGTAGGTAAGCTGGTCAAGGGGTTGTGAGGTCAGTGGCTACAACGTTGGTTAGCTCCGTGTTTTGAACGGTGAGTGGGATGTGTGTTTTGAAATGATGAGAAGATGGGTCGAACACTTTAACTTTGTGTTGCGAACTGGATGGGATAACACCCCAGAGTCACCTGGGTGGTGCGCAGCCTAGAGCGTTGATCAGGGTCACGACATTGGCGTCCTGGGTTTTCAGGCCGTCCTACGAAAATGGAGTGGCCAATTGTACTTCGTGAATAACCCAAAGTGGCTGCTTGGCCCCAGGCGCTAACCAGGACAGGTTTAGTAGTTGCTCAGCGAGTTCAGCTAGCAGCCTGAGGCGTCGACGCTGTTGTTTTGTTCGGAGAGGAAGAGCATGGGTGGGAGATCAAGTGAAGGAGGAGAGAAATGCTGATCAGACTGTTGTTAATGCAGTTATCAAAGACTTCGAAAGTGCAACTGTCAGTCTGATGGTGCAACGGGCTGGACATATTATTAGCAGTCCTTCATTGTGATTAGCGTGACTATTGAACGGCGGTCGAATCTGTTTTGTCGGACCGCCTCTCGCTCTTCCTCTCATCTCCGTCCTCTTCGCTCCCTGCACCTCTTTTACTCTTACACCTTCACTCTCCTCCTTCTCTCCCCTCGGGCTCCTACTCCCTTCTCTTCTTTTCTACCTCCTCAATCGACTTGTTCCGTCTAATTCTCCATATTTGCTTTCTTTCGTCCCCTTCTTTTTCGTTTCTTAATCTATATCATTTCCTTTCATCCCCTACTTTCTTTGCCATCGCCAGCCCTGCCAAAACCTTCGTTACCCAAAGAAGTTTTCGACTGCTACCCCTGAAAAATACCCAAGAAGAAGCCGAATAGCCTCTAAGTTTTGGTTTGTACCGCGGGAATCAGAAGGAGAGGCTCGGAAAGAGGAAAAACCGTGTGGAAAAAGCGAACCAAACGCGCCGAGAGCCGAACTGCACCCAACGTCCGACTGGCGATCTCGTGTCATCCGCGCTTCCACCACCCCGAAACTCTACAGAGCTTTGGGTTTTTGGAAAAGATTCGATTGAGAGAAAAGATACAACCCTCCAAAAAGTTGAAAAAGCAGGCTGAAAGCCCATCCTCCGACCCCTAAACTGGCTCTTCTCACCTTCACGCCCGACTGCTCGCTTGCCGCTCGAGGAACGACCACTCGAGTTACCTGCGTTTTCGTTTCAAAAAGAATCATTTCCAGCTACGTTTGAGTGTTGCGGAGCACCTCTCAAACATATTTTACTATCATCGCCCTTAATCGCCGACCCTGACCGCCCCTTCCCTCGATCACCGCTCAGTCATTGATTGCTGTCGGTCGCATTCCATCATCTATCCTTCACTATTTACCACCATCTCACGTACACCACAACAGCTGCATATAGACGCCTACATCAGTTAATCATAGCGCCTGGCTTTTAGCTCTTCCTCGGCCGCCACTCCTTTTTTGCAAATAGGTCATACGTACCTCGGCCTACCTTCGTCCTCTGGTAATACCTTCGGAAGTCTGTTTGCCGCTCGTGCGCGATCGACGACCAGTGTCGACTTCACTCTTTGCATCATTCAATACTTGTGCCGGTGATTTCTTGGTGATACATCTCTATATCTCCGAACGCACCCTAATATCCTAATTGGCAAAAACTGACGCTACGTCGCCTTGAATATTGAATCCCCACTCGGCTGTGATATTTTCGTCTGTTGCACATACAAAGTTCTGATATACCACCATGAGTATGGACGCTGGCGGTCTTGCTCAGATGACCTACAATTCATCTTTCAATAATGGCCCCTCCCTCGGTGCCCCAGGCTCCAGCTTTGGGTCTCGAAGGAAAGGCCCGAACGTCAAGCGCTTGAGTGTGCCACCACCGCATATCTCGACCATTGATGAGTCTCAGCCTTCTGCGACCGTTTCCACTCCGCGGACCAGTCGCTCGCATCTTCTTGCTGGCTTGAGAACTGCTCCGAAGTCTGCTACTGTTCCCTCTGCCAACCAGCGCAGGCAGCACCTGGGTGTGGAGGGAGACCGGTATGGCAACCTGTCCAATCGCACTGCCGAGCGCAGCATTCCGCAAACCGCGACGGGAACTGGATTCCCGCGACACTCGTTGATGATGAGCCAGGGACTCGACACGAACATGAATCGTCCTATGTATACCTTGCCGGAGCAGGTCCTCGCACCTCCGGCTATTGAATTTCCTAACGACATGCCAATTGACGAGAACCTCTATGCGGAACTGATGTCTACAAACATGTTTCTCGCTGCCCAGCAGCAGCGCTTGCAACAACAGCTGCTCAGTGTTACTGCTGCTGCCCAGCAGTTCCAGGGCCTCAGTCTGGGTGTCGGCCTCGGCCAGCAGCAGCAGGACTTTCCCTCGCTGTCCGTTCCGACCATGGGGATATATCAGCAACAGCTTCAGCAGGGAGTTCAGCCTGTGGTTCAACCCGTCGCTGGCCAGCCAGGACTTTACTCAGTTTACAATCCTCTGACTGGTCAGCTGAATTATGTTTACGACAACAGCTTGCAGCAAGACTTGACCCCCCCCAACCAGTCCGAGGAGGAGTATCAGTCTCCTCCTTTGCATGTCCCGCCCTTCCGCGCTGAGGTTTCGCCCCCTCTTGAGTCCGTCAAGTCTCCAGATGACGTGTCTTCCGTCAGCACTCCTTCTGAGGATGGCATCGCACCTCTGCCTCCTCCATCTGCGAATGCCTTCCGCAGAGCTGCGCACAAGAAGAACACTTCATTTGGACCCAAGACCGGCATCGACACGCACAAGGCCAATAGCGCTGCCCACGTTACCGGCCCCAAGACTGCCCCGATTGCTACACCAGCTACTGGAACTTTCGGTCCCGGCCAAGGTCGTGCTGGAGAGCACCCGGCCCGCCAGCCCCGTGGCCCGCCATCATTGGAGGAACTTGTTGCGAAACCAACCTCGAAGCATGAAGGAAGCAAGAACTTTGCTACTCGCCAACGTCGCCGTGCTGTTCATAATCTGGTACGCGCAGGCATCGAACGTCGTGCAGATAGTCGAAGCTTGGGCCACAGCAGTGGTGGTACGAACACTCCTGCGAGTGAGAAGGAGTTTACTTTCTCCGACAATGACGATGCTACTGTTCGTAGCGGTGGCAGCCTTTCCAGCAAACCCAGTCTGGGCAGTCTGCGTGCTGTAGCCAACGGTGCCATTGGCTCTGAGAGGAAGGAGAGATCCTCCCGGGAGCGTAAGTCGCAGGATAGCCCTTTCAGCACCACTCCCCTCAGCGAGAGAGACGGGTACTTTGGAGGCAAATATACGGAGCAACCTTCTCCACCATCCGTGGCTGCTGTCGTCGCTGGCCAGAAGACGGTAGCTCAGGGTACGGAGCGTCGCAAGACCCCCATGCTTGTGCTGTCGAGCGCCGAAAAGCGCAAGACCCCACTCATGTGATGCGAACATCGTACATACACACTACTATGACCGACACGTAACGGACTGACTACTATTGGATGATTGTCTTTTTTTCTTCTTCTTCTTCTTCTCTCTCTCCATGTCTAGCTCTTCAATTTCCTATCTACATTTCTTTTTAAAGCCACTACGGTGCTTCCATGCAAAATCATGTCAACATGACTTTTTCCATATCTATCTGGAATGGAGGCTTTGATAGCGGACACCGCTCACACCCACATCTTGATATTCCCTTCTTTCTCTGCAAACTGTGATTGGAACAACCGCACTGAAAGCAAAGCAATTAGTAGGATTTGACACCTGTTTGTTAGATACTTTTCTTTGGTATGATTGGCCATGCCGCACTCCCACTGGATGGATTGAAGTGTCTTGTCCCATATTGTTTCTTAACATCTGGAATTCCATTTCTCAATGATCACTTGCCATTTGTAGGGCTCATAAACATTAGGTAGCTACACGTAGGTAGGAGCGCTTGGATGAACTGCTTGGGCGAATGTAAACTCCGCTATACATCGACGAACCTCATTCGCCCCCACGCAATGTCTTCAGCCCTACGTAGTACACTGCCGTCAGCCAAGAAGTAGCTCTCAAGGCCCCAGACACCTATTTCTACATCCAGCGCTTATGTGTATTACCACGAAAGTTAAAGATCAGCTGAAGTCATATTATGTTGCATTGGGACCGGCCAACGAGCCATGTAAATTCAAGTCTCAAAAGTAATCACTTTTAGTATGCTTGCTTGCTGCGTGCGTGTCCTGCTTGCTGCATCGGGGAAAAGAGGTCAACTTTACACAATATGTGCAGGTTCTTCAACTGCCTATGTGCAGCTACGATATACAGATACAGAGGTTGAGAAAATAATTGCGGACTTGGCATGTAACAACGTAGAAAAGTAAGAAGTAAAAAGTCACAACATGCAGTTGCTTGTGCTAGGCGAGGAAATGCCATGCATGCAATGCGGAGAGTACCTGGCTCTGATGTAGATTTAGAGAAGAAAACGCGCAAGACGGCAAGGAAACCGGGGGGGGAAGGGGAAACATCTGCTCATGAGAAAGACGAAGTGGCCACTTGAGATTGGAAACGACGAAAAGTGACAAATGAGGCACATGGCTGGGTACGATGTGCAGAAGAAAGAAGTTTACATCTGGCAAAGCTGACGGGAAGACTGAGGTAGATGGACGAGACCAATGATGCGACTTTAACTCCGAACGATGCTTGCATGCCAATCAGGGAGAAGACATGAGAGAAGTAAATGGGCTAAAAAGAAAGAGAACAGGAGCGCTCGCTAAACAACACGACAGGAGAGGATCAGATAAATCGCTTTTTCGGGAGATCGCACGATTAGAGAACAGCATAGGATGAAAGGCAGCATGAGACAAGCAACACGGTGCATAAAGACGTCGTCATAGTGTCATCAGAGAGAAGAATCGGTATGGGAACCGATTTGATATAAGAGCCAAGGGAAGAGACTAGAAGCTAAAAAGCCCACTTCGCTTCTTCCCCAGTGGATAAACAACCAATGCAGCGAGGAACAATCCAACTGTAAACCCAATTGCAACTTGGACCATCCCGTACCCGATGTCGAAGACAACGCCTTGGAAGGGATTCTGCTGCGACAATTGAGATGCTGCAGTCAAGTTATTCGCCGCATCGACGAAGCCCTGTGTTCCGTTGCTGACAACAGAGAAGGGCGATTGCTGGGTTGTTATCTGCTCTGCGGAGGCGATACCCGAGATTAGAGACCCCGATGCTGCCAGGCCCGAGGGGACGAGGACGAAGATTGCGGGGAGCATAGCGGCGGCTGCGAGGCCATGGCGGAGACGGGAGTAGAGGTTTGCGATGGCACCAACGACAAAGGCACCGAGGGCAGAGGACACTTGAATGGAGGAAGAGAAACGTTTCGAGCCAAAGTAGTTGACTATGTAGCCCGCAAACGAGATGAAGAGCATCATGGGGATTTGTTTCCACTTGGCCTGGTTGATGGTAGCTAGACAGAAGGTGAAGAGGATAACGAAGGGGAAATGCTGGAGGTATTCGTTTGTGATTGGGGACGGAGGGCAGGTGTAGTCAGATGAGGCTTCGGAGTCAAATAAACCGTAGAGAGCGGTGCCGATTGTAATTCCGAAGCCAAGGAAGAGAGAGTATATAATGGCGTAGACCATGCGGACGGAGCCAGCGACCATGCTGCGAGATTGGAGCTCCAGACTAGCGCACAGGACCAGATATCCGGGGAGAATAAGGGCGATAGAGGATTGGGCGAGCGCAGAAAAGCAGAAGAGGTGGCCGCCTTGATATCGGATGCTGCCAAAGGCGCGGGCGAGGAAGGATGTGGTGACGGCGGCCGAAATTTCAAAGACATTTGAATAAAGGTGGGACCGGGGGGCCAGAACGAGTTGCATAATGCCCAACAGGCAGCCAAGGAGAAAGGCAATAGGCATATCAATAGGCCGGGCGCCAAAGGCAAATGGCCCAACAGATGCGCTGGCAAGGCCATGGATGAGGATGACGAGCCAGAGAGGGTACTTTTTCTTCTTATCATTAAGTTCTTTCAGTCGTTGATTGGCCTCTTCGACCCCAATAACGTCATGAATCACCTCTTTATAGATGGTGTGGACATCGGAAAGCCTGCCCAAGTCCACACCCTGGTTCACGCGTACAAGTTTGACTTCAGTAGTGTGAGTGGAGGTATCATCGAAAGAAACGACCATGCAGCCGGGCAGGTAGAGGAAACTGGCGTTGATCTCCAGTACACGAGCTGTCATCTTCATATACTCCTCCAGTCGATGGGTTGGAGCGCCATGCTTCATCAGGGCTTTGCAGAGAGCTAACAGATAGCGTTGGCGCTGGAGCAATTCGGCAATATGAACCGTGATGCGAATCTCATCCTCCAGCTTTCCCATGTGCTTGGCAACCCCAGGGACCGCCCCGCTGCTGCGGGAGCGCCTTAGCATGGCGAAGGGCGAGCTAGTAGAGTTTTTAGCGGTCGATCCAGCCAGCGAGGTGCTCGACTGGCTGGGCGATTTCTCATACCACTTGCGTGGCTTCTGGTGGTAACGCCAGCCAGGGTCTGGGGACAGGCCACGGGCACTATAGTCACCAGAGCTACTCTGGCGGGAATGGCCACGTCGGCCACGAGCTGACGGAATGATCGGTTGGTCGTAAAGTTTGAGGAGAGAGGAGAGAATGCCTCCGCGGTATTGGGTCGGCCGTGGGACGTAGTCGTCAGGATCCCTTTCCTCAATAGGGGTACCGGGACCAGAGCGTAGCCCAGGGGACTGAGCACGGGTGCGACTGAAGAGGTTGAAATCTCGGCGAGTCATCTGTTGAACAAGCTGGTGGGCTTCAGAAGGGCGTGTTTTTGGGCGCCCATCGACTAAACCATACTGGTCGTCGTCTTCGTCGGAGAAATAGTCGAATTGCTTTTCAGGCAGTCGGATCATAGGAATGTCATCACCATCCTCCAAGGGCTGTGACGCCTCCGTGGGAGTGCTTGCAACAGATGACGGCAGACTAGGCCAGGGGCTCAGACTGGGTGACTTTGAAGAACGTCCCAAAAGGGAAGCCAGTTTGTATGCTCTCTCCTGGGCTGAGTAGGCTGAGTGGATGGCTCTCCCCTTCTCATTGCTGAGCTCATCGGCCCCAGTGATCCCCGGGGAGCTATCCCTGGAGTGACTAGTGGCAACTGCAGGAAAGCTTGAGCTGATATCCCCATAGGGTAAGGGGTGGGCCCCAGGCCATGTTCTCTCAGGTGCCGGAATGCTAGCGGCTGGCAATGGCTTTTGCAGCAGGGACGAGCCCCTTCCATCCCACCGGGGCTGTGACGTTGTTGATAGGGTCGGGCTGGCGCCCATCCCCGCTTCGCTGACCGTGAATTTGACCCGGTTCCCGCTTTTGAGAATACCTGCATTCCGCTGGGGCCTGTTCTGAGCTCCGCTGGAGTCCATCAATCGCTCAGGCGAGCTCTCATTGGAATTCAGAACAGGAGATACACGCGGCCCTGAGGGAGATCGGCCGCCTCCTCCAGATACATCAGTAAGGCTCGAGCGCCGGGAAGAGGAGGATATAGGAAGATCAAAATAACCGCCCGCCATTGTGTTTGACTGCCCTTACGGACCAGCGCAGCAGATCTGGGAACTTTGTGTAACCCTTGGTAATAAATTAATTTTTTTGGTATATTTTCTGTTTCTTTCTCTTGTTTTCCGTCGAAAGGCGACCTGTAGTGTTTGTGTAGTTCCTGCATGGCAAAGGAGTCAGACTGGGGGTTGTTCGTCTGAGAATATCACAACGAACTTTGCAACGAACCTCGTAAATATGTGCCAAAGAAAGATCAACCCAAGGACTTGGCACAGTCTGTATACCTTAAATCTCTTGAACTCAACCACAAGTGGATGGAAGAGTCAGACAGGTAGGTTGGAAGGGGTAAACGGCCCGCTTCAAGGAATGAAGATACGTCACCAATACATAGTCAAGGCCCCGGTGGCGCGCAGGAAAACTGCAAAAGAGTCTGCAAGTCGAGCGAGGGGAGATATGTCAAAGGTAAAGAGAAGACTTGAGGAAAGCAGGTGTGGAGGGGCGAAACAAATATCAGGTCAGGGTAGGTATATGAGTTTCCGAAAGCGGAACCAAGAGCTGGGGCAACAACGCGGATTTTGCAGGTGAATATTCGAAAACGACAAGTTGAAGAGGGGAAATAGCAAGTCACAACAGTCTTTTGATGGACAAAAGAGGCCGAGTCAGAAGGAGAGATGTTCCGGATAGAGACAGGGGCGACAAGAGGGGGTTCAACGGCACATGAAAGGAACTCGCGCGATCTTGTGTAGCAATAAAGCTGAGTGGTTTGCCTCTGTGGGGAGCCCGATTTCAAATATATTTGCTTCAGCTTCTGAGATTTTGACAGATGGTCGATGGAGTATGATGCGAGGGGGTAGACGAAGGAAAGGATTTGTATCAACGTGGGGAGACCTAGCCACAACAATAGCAGAGACAGAATCAAGAGTCAGCAGAAGTCAACCAGGTGTAATTTAGACAGAGGTTGCAGCGGCAGAGACAGGAGGCGCGATTGATGAGTCGATTGATGATGCGATTCGTGATTCAGGCCCAGAGGCCCAGAGGGGGTGTTCAGTCGCCGTTCTCCATAAGAGCATCCAGGCCCGGCTGGTCTGATACTGCTGGGTCCATTATCCTCTCTAATAGAGAAATTAATAATAAATTCAATAGGAAATTCCGAGAGAAATAAAATAATCACAGGCAAGAAGCTGCACACAGGTGCACCCAACCCCAGCTCCAGCAGAGTGTCTGAACTGGTTCCACGGACTCTGACGCAGTGCCACCACCTAGAGAAAACTGGAGAATTACATCAAGCTGAAGGCCTGCGAGGGCCATTTTCCGTGGTAGAGCCCAAGTCTCAGGCTGAGGTACATTGATTTCGGAAAATCCGTTATCAATACTATCAAGCGAAGAGGCAAAAGAAAGAAGTGGAGTCGGTCCGTTCTTTCCATTTTAGCCTTTTTAGCCCACTTCCTTTAGCTCACTTTTAGCGCCAGCAAATCACCTCACCTCAGGGACCAAACTTTCAGGCGTTCCAGAACACCTGCAGACCCAGTATCAGAAGTCGTGATTAAAGTACCTATCGCCTGCTTACGAGGCCTTGCTCCCAGACTGCCCCTGCACTTTTGTCCCTGGCGATCGAAAACAAATAGTTAGCTCGGGATTACGTCGCCGATCTGCGACTGGATTTGAAAACATATATGCCTCACGGATGTCTCTCCCAGCAACAGCCACTGCCCTGAGCAACAGGGCTGCAACCGCCAACTCTATAGTTCGTATGCAAACTATACACCTCGTCCGTGTTCCATGTCAATTCCGCTCCCCAATCGCAAGTCTTTTAGCCCACTTCTAAAGAACAGTCCCGACGACTGGGCAGCAGTGTGAGATCTCCTGACTGAGGTTTGATGATTGACGTGATTTGCATGGTGATCCGGAATAGTTGACCCACATTAGTACTTTTTATACTACTGAGGTGCGAGATAACCCCGTATCTGAACCAAGTATGAAACTGACAGCCCAGTATGGGACTCCAAGAATAGCATGGACATGGACACTTACATCATACATAAGTCTCAACCAGTTTCTCAACATGATGTCAACGACTTTCCCCAGTGGCCAAATTGCGCGTTACACCGTTTCCGTATCCTTATCCGGGGGAGAGTACGCACGGTCAGTCTGCATCTGCTGCTAAGCAGCATCTCTCCTACAGAAGAGTAAGTAAACAGCAAACACCGAAGCTGCCAGGTGAACTTCGCACAAAAACCCCGACCTCGCACCTCATGGACAAAGCAGCCACCATCCACGCTCATAATCCTCTTCTCGACCACCAGCATTCAGCCATTCTCAACGGTCATCACGCAGCTTGTACGACCTCGAATCACGGATGCAGGTCCGCGGCCCAGAAGTCCTATGATATCTGCGGGCGCGGTCGGACAGATTGGTTGGCTCAGAAACCCAGCGTGCCGAGGATGACCCGTCGCACACGCCCCGACGCAGGGGCCAATCTTTAATTCTGGGCTGGCTGAATGAAAAGCTAGAGCAGCTCCAGAGACCACATACACTGTCGGGGAAGCCATGAGCTTGGGGATCAGGACCTTTACAGCCGTTTTTGTGGCTTTGAATTGTGACACGGCGGAGTCTCAGGCTTCCGAACCGGCGGATGTACTCCTGCCGTGCTCCTGCAGCCGTTATATGAGGTCTGTGCCTGGCGTGGTTTGCTTGATTGCTTAATGGCGAAAGTCCCGAGAGCAGAGGTACTGTAAAACTGTAGTAGAAATGCTCGCACCCGTTCCCCGTCCGTACTCGCAGCTCGCGTCGGCGATATCTGGGGAATGCGCCCTCGACTCGAGGGAATCGGCCTGTTTCGTCCATTCATCTGGCCTCCATGAGGTGAGGTCTGGAACATGAAATCATCGTTGCGTGGGATGGAACAATTTTCCTAAAGGGGAAAAAGGGCTTTATTCTCCACGAGGACAAAGCTATGCAGCAGCCCTGTTGGCTCGGCTGTCATCCGCTGCTCAATGTGGCCCTGTGGCCTAGTGGATAGGATAATAAGCCGGAACCATAATTTGCGTCGAGCTTAATTCTAGCTTCTTTGCTTCCTGACCACTGGCCATTGGGCGTGGTGGAGATTTTTGCCCTTCGAGCTTGTCGCTCTGACTGCTGCCCAGGTGAGTTTGAGGGATAGGAGAGTTAGAAAAGCTCGGATCATTTCTGCTCAGGGGAATTTTCTGGCCATCAGGCGAATATCATCCAATTCGCCATTCACAATTAGCCATTTCTGCTTTCCTTCCCGCCCACCAGACCCTCAATTCTTCTCGGCGAGGTAAGAACTAGAACCGAGAGAACCCACTTGTGCCTGGGAAATTCGGTCGAGATCCCTTTAGATCGGGCAGCCAGACCCAGTGAGCGATCAGCTGGACGGTCGCAGATTTTTCATATCAGCTGAGGTTTGAATATCAGAAATTTCTTTTTTTTTAAAAAAAAAGTCAGTTCAAGCCCCTCGGTTACATCGACCCCACCTTGGCATGTTGAGCGTGATAGGGAAAATATCAGCTATCAGGCAGGCAGGCCGAAGGCAAGGAAAGAACAACCTACGTAGGCAAAAAGGCATTGATAAGAAAAAGAAAAGAACGAAAGCACCGAAATCAAGAAAAAAAGCTTGATTGGAGGTGCAGCACGCCGCCTTGGCCGATCATTCACATGGATTATCCCGAGCTTCCTATTGGTGCTTTCAGTACTATGGACTATGGCTTACGACTACTACTCCCTACTTACTACTACTACTCGTCACTCCACAGAACCTGCTTCGCTGCGTAATGTTCTTCAGTGATATATTCCACCCTCTAATACTTTTGTTTCCATGGTAATATCAAGCACACTTAGTATGGTACCATGATAATGATATGGCGTTTTGGCGTTGACATCAAACAACCCCGGGCGGCTTGCAAAGGGTATTACCATGTATACAGTGTAGCATATTTTATACCTTTGTTCCCACCCGAAGTAGCCATTTGGCGACTGGATAGTTCGTCAAGAAAGAGCATTCGACAGCGTTATTACCTGCGTCGCTACCAAGGCATTCTTATCTAGAGGCTGCGCGAGTGGTCCAAGAAAAGCTCCCATCCACGAAAAGGTACGAACCATAAACACAGCAGCTAGGAGTCAGCGATGCTCTAGGGACCATTCCAATCCGTCGTTGCTTTGGTTAAAGTCAATACGGTCCCCCACGGTCCGACTGTGTCATCAAGAGCGTCCATCGCCGCCTGAGCCTGTGAAGCGCTGGCGAGATCCACGTAGGCGTAATGCAGAGCATCCGGCGCCGCTCGTCCCTGATAATGCGGGCAGACTGTCTTACTGATTGCTTCACTATTCAACAGGTATGTCGCGGGTCAGTAGCGTACGTAACGGTGCGACTCTTTCGGTCCAATGGAGTTATGAACTAGGGGCAAGCAAATGAATGGACAAATTAACACAGCGAAACCCCCGAAGAAGTCAGCTAGCTTCTCGTTCATAAAGGCTTGAGAGGTCGGCTTGTGCAGACCCTTCACAATTAAGCGGCGGCCTTCTCGCGAATACCCTTTGAAATGTCGAGCCGCGTCCTTGCGCTGCCAGCGGTCGAAAACGTACCCGGAGTCATTACTACTACTACTACCACTCTCTCTGGTCCGGTGGCCCCGACGTGGTTCTCTAGGGACACATGGCCTGGCCTTGGCCGGTCGAGCACAAAAGTCCGTCCCGTTCAGCCTCGCCAGTGCGCGATCCGCCTTGTCCTTTGACCCGAATTCGACGAGGCAATAGGATGGGTTCCGACCGCTAAAGGGGTCAATAGAGATGTCAATCGCCGTACTGGTACAGTAGAAAGAGAGAGTGGCCTGTGTCAGTACCCTACTTTGCCCCGTATGTGTCAAGGGACGGATGGTAACTGGTGACGCACAACTCATAGCCCGCCGACGATAAGAATGAAGCCACTTTGTGTTCCTTTGCTGCGTATGGAAGATTGCCGACGTAGATACGCCTTCCCTCTAATATGGTAGATGAGGGGTTTGTTTCTGGTGCTAATTGCCCTGTTTCGTTTTGGGTACGAGGCTCGTTTGTTGTGGAGGCGGGGGAACGGTCACCACTACTGGTGGGTGTGCGCCAATTGTGGGATCCCAAGGCGCGGTTGGTCCATCTTTCATCTGCTGGGGCGTTGGTAGTCCGTTCAGTGGCATGCATCTAGGTGATATTACCTCTGTTTCCCGGAGTGTTCCGATTTGGAGTCTGGGAGAGGGCGGCCATGTCGAGAGAAGGGATGTTTTGGAGGAGGGTGAGATGCAGGGAGATTTTGCTTGTTACATCATCTGATTACTTCCTGTAAACGCTGCTAGTCTACCCACTGCGCGCCAACACGAATAACTCTTGACGTATATTCTTAAATGATCTTTATCTTTAAAGTAAGAAATATTGCGTTTGGCGCTCAGGGGTGACTATGTACCAAGAATTGTAGAATTTACCTATGCCTCGCCAACACCAACTATACATTCGGATTTAACCCTCCAAAATATTTGAAGCATATATACCGTTCGGCCGTAAGAGCCAATGGGCAAAGCATGTATTACTGCTAGGCTCCCTTTGAATTATTATCCTCAGTAAATAAAGTTGAAGTATTATAAAAGGCAACTTGATAGGGCGTCTGAATTAACCCAAAAGGCAGGAAACTTGACATATTCCATAGTTAGGTTATTCTCACAGCTTGAGCAGCTCAATTTTTAAATACAACCTACTGTTGAACAGAGAATCCTTGCCGCCCGAGTGGGACCTGCCTGAAAATATGGTGCTCCATGGCTGTGTCTTCGTTTAACGTTGGGCAGTCAAATTAGTAATTCTAAACCCCCTAGGCAGCTTACCCTATCCAAACCCCTAGGACAGTTCGTTCGTCCATGCTCCACGCGCTAGTGCGGGTCGAGAACCTAGGAATGACCGAATCCACACCCCCTCGGACTTTTTGCAGTTCCTCGTCGAGCTTCCAGCTTCCAAGGTTCATCAAGTTCCTTCCATGAATTCATGCTTCCCCTCCCCCCTCCCCCCTACTCGATAGCAGTAACTGCATATCCCTATTGTAGTCAAAATGTACCCGCTCACTGGCGTCTTCGACACCGCGGGATCTCATAGAATCTTTCGTCTCCCTGCTTTTGGCACTATCTAGATACTAGCTGTAGCCACTGCGCTGCCGACAAGGCAACACGCGCCGGGACTCGGGTTCTCCCCTTCTTCTATGGGCCGTCACATCTGGTCCGAGTCTTTTTGCCGTAGCTATTATGCATGCACATTGCCCTAGCAGGGATTTATCTACCTGTATTTTCTATTTCGGACTCAGCCTGGAGGAAGTGTTGAAGAAGCATGAAGATACATACACATACAAAAACCCGGTCTATCAATCATTCGGGTCGGCTAGCGGACCTGAGTTCTATGCATTGAACGAGTCCCGTGCGGCCATGCCAAACCTCAATCTTTAGGTTTTCAACATGAAACGAACCCCACACGGACAGCCGAAGGACGGCTAGACAGTCGGTATCCCGAAAGAAGGGGCCCTGCCACGGCATTGCCCAGTACGTAGTGTTTACGGATGGGTGCCCGATGTTTCTGCCCTACGGGGTGTGGACTGTGGACTTGCGAAAGGGGGAGGCTTTGAATCCGAATTCTCGGAACAAATGTACCAGCGTGCTTATTTGCGATACTTTGTTGGAGGCTGCTTTGCAGCTGACCTCCTTGTTGCTAGCAGCCCCTACTCAGGTAGGTGACAATAACTACAGTTGTATCAAGATAGCCATCCGTACTCAGAGCTGAGAGAAGTAAACGGTATCAGTCCATTAGCTCAGCTAACTATCACCCTGTTCTATTGCAACCGATCGAATCCATCCATCCATCCATCCCAGCCATCCTATTCACATCATATACATGACCTAGGTAAAACTCCCCAACTCCATTGCTTTGCAATTGCATATGCCTAGAACAAGAACCACGAAGCACGGAAAAGCGAAACAGAACTAAACCAACCATGCCCGGGGGCATTCGAAAAAGGCAACGGCCATATGAAGCGGCCGGTGAAACTCAAACAAAAAGAAAAGACAGAGAGAGGTAGGGTTTCAATTGAGAATAAAAAGGACATTGGCGTGGCGCTACAGCCGCCTCTCGACCCGACTCAAAGCCCCCAATATTGGGCCAAGGTCTTCCTTTGGCCGTGGCCTGAGTGGGACGTCCGTTTGTTCAGTGCCTGCCGTCCCATCCCCGTTTTCTTCACCGCTGGTAATGGCGAGTCGACGGAGGGCGTTCCGCGCGTCCCGTTCCTCAAGGCGCTCAGCGCAGATGCGGAGTACGCGGGAAGAGACGGTATCGGACATGGAGCGGTAGAGCTCAATGTCGTGGACTCCTGCCGCGAACGAGTCGAGTGTTGGGGCTAGGCGGCTGGTAATTCGGGAGAGACGGGTGGATATGCTGGACGGTGTTAATGGGGGGAGACTGGTGGTGGTTTCGGAGGGTTGGTCGGCTGATTGAGTATTTTGATATTGCTTTGCCGCCTCTGGGTCTATTGAGGCTAGAACCTGCTGTTGTAAGGGATCTAATACGGACAGATCGATCTGGTCGTCTGACTTCGGCCTTGGGGATTCTGTTTCTGCTTCTGCTTCTGGCTGATCCTTTGATCGGCCGTTGGGTATCTGCTTTGCTGTGGGTTTCAATCTTGGGATTGAAGAAGGTCTGAGTAATGCGTTGAGAGCATGTCTCTCTTTTTGCAATCTGTTCGAGTCAGTATCTTGATTCGAAAGTCATAGATGGGACATACTTCTGTATTTGCTCTTCCAGCTCTTTGATCTTGTCTTGGTTCTGCACGTTTTTCGGATTGACCTTCTTCACAACTACAGTCGGTGGCGTTGTGTCTTCTCGCCCAAACCAATTTGATAGTTCCGAGTTGCTCGAGAATTCCTTCAGTAGTTCCTCTTGAATAACGCGCGCTGTATATTGTTAGTTAGTACCTGGTATGGTATAGGATATCGAACTCTGCATTCATACCTGCTAATCGCGCACTCTCGTCCTCTGAGCGAGATCCAGATGGCTTATCTCCCATTGTTCGTGTAGCGCACCAAATAAGAAGCTGCCTCATTCTCCGTGGCTCCGGTAAGCCGTCAGCCGCAATATGCTTGTAGAAATCCGACGTGTTCACTTGTTTATGAGGTAACGCTAGGACCGTTAGCCAGCGCTTTTCATGCCCGGAAAATGTTCTCACCATTTGACGCTCCAGAGTCAATTAGCGAGCTGGCCCGTCGTCCGCGCATGCTGAGACTACTTCGCCTACTCCCCTTTGACGATTTCTTTCCCCGCATCTCCCGATTCCGCTGTATGACCGGCGTATCCGCCACAGGTAGCGCAATTGTAGACGTCTCTGCCTGCGATGGCTCCGGAGACACAAAGCCATTGCGCTTTTCCTCGTGAGATTTGCTCGGCCGGCCTTTCTGGCGCTTCTTTTCCACCGGGACCTTCTCCACCTGAATCTGCTCCCCCTCGTCTTCTCGTTTTCGCGTCGAGCGTGTACTCCGTTCGGGTTGAGGTTCTGGTTCTACAACTGTCTTCACACCTCCTCGCGTCCGTCCCCTACCCTTCCCTTCTGTCGAAGATTTCTTCGGCTCCGCTGTACTGTTCGATTTCTCCGCTCGTTTTTTCGGCGGTCGCCCTCTCCTCGGTGATGGCTGCGGCGCCGGCTCTTCCGGAGCTGGCAACTCAGGCTCCTTTGCAGACTTCTGCTTCTTAGTCGTAATGCGTGAGAATTGAAACCCCTCTATATCTTCATCGTAAATTCCTGAACCGCGATCACTAACAGTTAGCCCCTCACTCCACGGCGCATGTATCTTCTTGAAAGGATGAAACCCACCAGCCTTCCTCTTCTTCTCCCCATTAATACCATCTTCCGCTTTCTCCTTTTCCTTCTCCTGCTTATCCAAACTCGACCGCGTTCTTCTCCCACCGCCTTTACCGGTCCCGCCAGGCGCGGCGGACGACGCATTGCGCGCCCGCGCCTGGGACGTGGCCATATCAAGTACCCTCAGAGGTTCGCGGCGCTTCGTCTGAGTCGTAGAAGTGGCTAGAACAGTGACGGTCATGTCAGGACCGAGCGAGCGCGGCGTGTCTGTGTAAAAGTGACGTATGGACCACGAAAACCCGAGTTCCCTGCTCCCACACCTCGGTTTGTCGATGCACTGAGATCTCGGGGGTCGGTGGTGCGATCGCGAAGAATCTTCCGGTGGTGTTTTGCTGCGTTGTTGTATTGCCCAACCAAACAGATCCGGTACGTAACGCCTTAATCCTCAATCAACCCGGACAATCGCGAGATCGTATACTCCTTCCTAGATAATCACTTTCTTCTTCGTCAGACCCAGAATCCCCGGCCGCGACCAGCCAGAATGTCGTTTCGTGTGCGCGATCTGAGTCGTCGGGGGGTAGACGTGTTGTCGACACTCGAGTCGAAATGCCGGTCGCGCGCTCAACCTCCAGGGCCGCAATTGAGAGGCGAGTTAGTCGGAAGCAGCGATAAATAAACCGTTGTATGTACCGATAGGGTCGTCGATTGTCGCTGTTTGCGCGGCGGCGCACCTAGGTCGGCGTTCAGGAAGCACTTTGAGGGGGTTGGCTCTTGCAAGTGGCCGCCGCAGCACACGGTTCAAGGTTGTTTTGGTCGTGGCGCGTGGGGACGCGCTAGCCGTTTTGGGAAAAGAGAGGCCTGCTCTGCAGGCGAGTACAACCGTTTTCTCTAAACGGTATAGCACGTAGTCAAGATCAAATTGAATGATATTCATAAGAATGTAGGTCACAATCATAGCCAATATCTATAGATTCAGGTCGTCGCATGCTAAGCTCATCTATGTATGCATAACTAACAAGATGTGAGTGCGAACATTGACATGGACACGAGACGAGCACATCTCCATCTCGTAGTTTTTATAGAAGGTATGGGTAGGTAAGGCCCGGCCTCATAAACAAATGCTAGCGCCACAAATATGTATCAACAAGCATCAAAGGCAGAGAAAATCTACTGTATAGCCGAGGCGTGGGTTGGCGGAGCTAAGCTGCCCTCGATTCTGCGCTTGGCAGCTTGCGCCTCTTCAAGACTGACATCCTCGGGCTTCTTTGGTAGATCCGGCTCGAACTGAGGAATATCAGGGTGGTGGCCCACAGACATACCCACTCGAACCTACAATAGCAAAGGGGTCACGTCAGAAACTCGAAACCATGTGTTGGGAGCAGCAAGGGGTTAAGTTGTCTTACCAGAGTTTCTAGAGCTCCCTTGGAGTTATCCACGAGGTCGTTATCGAAGTTAATCTTTCCTTCCTCAAACAGCACGATTAGTGTGCTGCCACCAAATTTGAAGTATCCAAGCTCCTCGGCCCTCGAAACCTTTTCGCCAGCTTGCCGGGTGATGACAGTGCTTCCAACCATCATTGCACCTACACAGATAACCATGACGCGGCCGTGGGCGACTGAATCAATAGGTACAAGAATCCTCACATTTTCGCCGTACACGTCGAGCGCAGATCGAATGGCCATTGGATTCACTGTATAGTACTCGCCCTCGATGGTCTTCGGAGCACCCATCACGCCGTCAACAGGAATATGGAACCGATGATAATCTTGAGGAGCAAGCCTAAAGACACCCAAAGCTCCATTTTGGTACCGCGCCGCATCTTCAGGGTAGGCATCGCCAAGAAGTCTCTTAATAGAGAATTCTCTTCCTTTAACCCAGATGCCGGTTGCTTCGCTGATCGTATCAAACACTACCGAGCGGCAGTCGGCCGGTGAAACAACAATCCTTGGCTCATTCGGAGCGGAGCACGGGCGGGCATTGGGTTTCAAGGCACGGTAGAAAAATTCATTGAAGTTCTTGAACTGATCGAGAGGTAATAGAACCTCGGTCATATCGAGTTGGTGGAAGTTGATAAAGTCTCGAATCTGGCTTGCAGAAGCCGGATCATCGTACTTTTTGCCCTGTTTGATACTAAGGGACTTTAGGATTTTGCGAACTATGAAAGTTAGCGCCAGAGATCCTCGACAAGTGAACCAGGGGGCTTACTTCTCTTCTTCTCCATCTCTCGACTTTTGAGACCTTTGTACAAAAGTCGAATGCCGAGTCGAACGTAAACACTCATGCGCTCTTCGTTGATCTGCCCAGTGATACGATCCTGGACAAGGATATTGGCTGAGTTCGCACCCAACTTGTATCCGCCGTACGAAATCTTGGTAATGACTTTACTATACCACTTGCGCTGCGCCTGACTAGAAGTCACGAAGCCACCCATAACAAGGTTGTCGACTTGGCGCCAATCTTGACTTGCGCATGTGGCAATGTGAGTAATTATATCGGCGTCGGACCGTTTAGCAAGACGCGGCTGGTGGCAAAGAGGACATTCTCGAAGCTCGATAACATGCTCTTCGCCGCGTTCATCGCCTAGATCATCCGGATGGAGCTCCTCGTCGACTGGGCCATACTGATCTGCGGGAGGTATTGTCGGGACCGACGTCACCTGTGGATCCGCATTGACAGCAGGCGTTGCGCTGGTCTCGACACCGAGCTCGTCGCTGTCACTTTCCTGGCTGGCAGTTGAGGCGGTCGGGCTGAGCTTCTTGCCTAGTGACTTGGGGTCTTTTTGCAATATCTGGAGGGTCTCCTCGAGGCACCACACGACCTGGTCAAAGGTGAGGCATAGGGGCTCTGCTGATCCATTTTCCTCACTAAATCGCCCGAAGAAGCTATCAATGGTCGACTCCTTCAGAGTGGACCCGAGAGTGTCAAGCATCGTCGTTAGCTCGACTTTGTCGATGTTACCACTGTCATCCGCGTCATATTGCCTCAGCATGAGCCTCCAGAATTGCTGTCGTAGTGCACGGTATGGCATATATTTCGCTTTGACAATAATGTGGGGAAAGTGTTTGTCCTCCCATCTTTCCTTATTCTTCAAGGTCAGTGGGATCTTGTACACCTGAAGACCGTCTGATTCATAGGAGACTGGCTTCGGGGGGCTGACGGCCGTCGAAACATCTGAAGCGCTGCTGTTAGTGCTCTCATCTGGGACGACTAGCGAAGGTACAGCTCCTTGGGGCTCCTGTGCTGATAGCGCTGATAGCGATGTGGTGGAACTCCTTGACCTTGCGGCCACCGGTCTAGTCTGTTTAAATAGGTTGGAGGCCGACGGGGATGGGCTAATCTTGACATTTTTTGCTGGTGGTTGAGTTTCATCCTCTAGGAATCTGTACAGGCCCGTTTCTGGATCGGCATCCGGAGCGGCCTGAATGAGAGTCTGGAGAGGAAAGCCAGCGGAAGCCACAAAGTCATTCCCTGAAAATTTGTCCCTGTCCATGACAGTGAAGCTCATTGTGTATAGCTGCTCGTGCTTCATCACTTGGAAGACCATCTTCTCATTGTATATAGGATTGAGGTTGTGACGTATGACCGGCGTTCGGAGAGTCTTGCGACCAAGAGAGGTCACAACAAACGGGTCCATGTCGAAGGAGGTCCGTGTCACTGCGATGGTTAGTTTCACGCAATTCACGTAGGATTCATAGCCGCATACCATTTCGTTCTGGTGGGAGGTCGGTGACCTTGACAATCTCCATGAACACGATACCCTGCACGCCATTGCTAGCACCGGAGAACTGATACGCTCTCTGAGCCAACGACTTGCGTTTTAGTCGTTTGAGACGTAGTCTTCTCCTGCGCTTTTCCACTACCTCCGGCTTTGTAGGATCATCGGTTTCATCAGATGTTTCTTCCTCGTTCCCATCACCGGACTCTTCTAGTATTGTAGATGATGAAACCGAAGGGAAGTAATCGTCTTCTTCGCCGGCACAGACCAAGGTCTTGAATCTCTGGTATGTTTCCGTCGGTGATGCGATCGGGTTCGTGGGGTCGGACAAAGAGAACTGCAGAAGGATTTCGCCCGATACGTTGCTGTCCTTTCTCTTCCCGGATTTCCGATTCGATTTGAGGGTGTACCATTTCGGCTAACAAACAATCATTCATGAGCGTCAAGCGATATAAAAAGGAATAAGATGCCCGGCGACCGTAATACACACCTGCTGTTGTATTTCTCCATCGGCGAATATGTCCTCGAGGGGAATGTCAAACTCGCCCAGGTAATCCTTGCCGAATCTGTCGTGATCCCAGCAGATGCACTCCAGCAGCGGCACGCCGACGACCGGCATTTCAAAGGTGACATTCCATTCCGGGTTCAATGTCTTGAATATTGTAGGTGTTGATTGCCTGGCTTCTCCGAGTGTAACTATTAAATACTGAGGGGAGGATCCGTTAGCTTCCTGAGTTCACCCGTTGCAGTGTGTCGGGACAATTGCCCATCTCAATTGCTTCTATAGTTTCAATGCGGCTGAAGGCATGGCTTACAGGATCGCTGGTCCCTCCTCGGTCCTTTGCGGCAAGATTTCTCCCCTAGGTGGATGCACAAGACGAGTCAGCATGATGCACGACGGTCGGAGATTCTAAAAAGCCGCAGTACGTGAGCGACAAAACTGCGCAGCTTACCCGCAAAACAGATACTTTGAGAGCTAAAGGCCGGATTTCCGGAGACCTCATGGGACTCGTGCTTCTGCTCTGGCCAGGAGTGGAAGCATTGCTCCGTGTGCTGAGATGGGAGCTGAGACGTTGTGGTAACGGTAGCCGCACCATGTTGAGCTCGCTGGGGAGTGCGGGGGAAGACAGACAGCAATAGTGACGGCGGCCGCGGAAGAGACGCGTCGACCACGGGGACAACCGACACTTGGAAAAGAAATTCTGGGGTACAAATGGAAGGAATAGGGGATCGGCAAATATAATTGAGGGAATTTCAGCGGTTGAATTGGCCTGTGCGTGCGGGCTGAAGGCGCACCCCAAGGAGGGACAGGTGTCGCGAAGCGGTTGCCTTGGCCGTGCTTGTTAGTGAAGGGCCCGGTCGATCTGAGATCTGCTTCGGGTCGATCCAGCTTTGGCACGGTATGAAGTCACCGCCTGGAGCTGTAAGGAGAGCTGACTACAGTACGACTTGACTGGACAATTTACAAACAATGAATCGAGGAAACGAAGCAGAGACTAGGTGGGAATTGGGTGAGGTTCGAGATGTGCCGCTAAATAGAAATGGGAGGAAGATGAGAGACAGATTCAATGCCTCAGCAACGAGACTTGAACCACTCAAATAGCAAAACCTAGATGCATAGTGACTTAGTCCTCAAAATGACAAAACAGAGTGGGGTCGGCACAAGGTAATTGTTATCCTATTGCTGTGCACACACACTTTTGAGACTGCTATTTTAACACCCTCAACCAGAGTCCCCAACATAGCCTGGGGCAGTGAATACTCTGCTTTTCGTGTCCTATCAAGTCCTTAGTTCAGCCCCAAATGCGGTCCTGAGCCCTATCTCTTCATTCATAATTCCGTTAGTTATAGTCATGGAACCGCGAGCTTCCGACCTTGGCTCAGGAATCATCAGGACATGAGGCTAGAGCTGATCCACCGACACCCCACCAACGGCCCTTCCAAGACTCAAGACGGTGCAAGAAGTGGCTGCCTATTCTGCCGAGAAGCAAAGATGTGGCTAGTGACATGCGGCCATCATGTATCTGCATCCTCAGGCTTACATGACCTTGCCTCCGCCATAATAAGGATTCCCACCACTCCGTTGGACGAGTAAGACCGGGCCTGGCAAGGGACAGGAGGGTGTCTCCACATGAAAATCCCGCAACTGATTGCCCCTCATCTATGCCAGTGGGGTACTGTTGATTTCTTTGAGATGAGAATTGTGAGATGTAATGATAGCAGAGTAGCATCGGACAAGGGAACTAGCAAGTTAGCGACCTAGATGTCGGTCTTGTCATGTCTCAGCGCATGTGCTCTACAATGTTGTAGCGGTGTTATCACAGGTACAGCCTCAGATAGGCTGTGCCTCACGGGACTGCACTTGATCTTTGTGTGCGTTCGTATTGGTCAGACACCAAAGACAAATATACTATACATACAACGTTGTAGGAGGGGAAATGAGAAACACGAGTGCTACCAGTATGATGCAATCATCTTGTGGTACTCCGTAGAGCCGAACCTAGGCATTGTGGCTCAATATGCCGTAAGGTTCTAACCCCACGTCTGGTTGATCATGGATGGACGAATGAATAGAGCTCCAGCGCTGTGCTTCCACAGCGTCATGATCATTTATCCAATTGATCGTACCCAAACAGGGTTCACACTCCTTGCGTCGTCAAAATTGTCCTCTCTACTGTTGAGCTTTCCAACCATACCATCGCCCACTCGTTCATTGTTCGTCTGACCTTGGCTTGGTTCAGAGTTAGGGTTGCGCGTCGACGTCGGTATAACGTGGTGGGAATGGACGTCCCTCGGTCCGACCGGTCACACTAAATTACAATACCTTACTACTAGTAAGAATCGTAGAAACAAGAAAAAGAAACGGACTCCTAGTCGGCCACGACGTGGTAAAAGTGCATTAGATGGATTAGCCTCTGAAATCGAGGATTTCAGGTCAATCAATCTCTCCTTCGTTGGTCCTCCCGACCCCAGACCTCGTCCACACTATCCTTGCCCTTTGTCTCAGGCACTCGCCAGTAGATAAAACCTGCGAAGATCCCAGCCATTGCTGCGAATATCCAATAGATCTTACCCCGGCCGCCCAAAGCATCATTAAGCATTGGAAAAAACTGTGCAACAATGAAGGTTGAGATCCAGTTAGCTGCAAGCGCCCAGCTTTGAGTAGCTCCGACAGCCTCCGGACCAACCAACTCTGAGGCCAGGATAAATGGCACTGGCCCTACCCCAACCGCAAAGGAGGCGACAAAGAGCAGAACCGCAGCGGCAGACAGGGCCTTTACGTTGAAGTAAATTCCCAGAGCCAGCAGGATAGAGGTAGTGCCCATGCCACCAATGCTGAGCAAAAGGCAAGTCTTTCGACCAATCTTGTCAGGCAGCGGTGAGCAAGCCAGGGTCATGATAAGGTTGATGGCGGATATCAGGACAGAAAGGAGGGCTGCAGTGGTCGGTAGGATGCTCTGCAGTAGCGAAACGCTGTACATGATGATGCTATTGATCCCTGTAAACTGTTGTGCAATCATGATTCCTACGACAGCAATGATAGCGGGACGATAGTACGGGTCTGTAAAGACCTGTGCCATCGTCACCGAAGGTTGCTTGGGAGGCAAGTTGCTTGACGGAGGCGAAAGCAACGACTGTTCTTCTCCAGCATCGTCTTCAGATCGTGTAGAGCCGCCTGAGCCTGCAAGTTCTCTACGGATATCTGCATCTCCTCCGCGTACCCGTTGGAGTACTCGCTTAGCGGCAGCCTCCTTTTGATGGTCAGCGAGCCAGGTCGGGCTCTCCGGAACAAAAGTGAGACATAGAAGCTCTAAAGCCCCAACAATACCCGCAACTGCCAGTATAATTCTCCACATACTGCCTTCACTGAGAAAGTAACCGAGTGTCTGTGTGATTAGGATACCAACATTGGTCATGATCTGTGTGAAGGCCCCGAAGAACCCTTTTGACTTGGGTGGCGCGATCTCTGAGATGTAGATTGGGCCGACAACAATAGAAGCACCCGAACCAACGCCTGACAGCATTCTACCAAGAGATAGCACTGGGACATTGGGCGCAAGCGTTTCGGCCACCGGTCCCAGAATGAAGAAAATAGTCGTTGCCCGCAGAGCAAACAAGCGGCCATGCTTCGTAGAGACTGGCCCAGCCAGAAGCGCCCCCAAAAGTCCACCAAGCGTGTATATGGAAGAAACCAGGCCGAACTGCGATGGGTTCATGGGAATACATTGCGGTAGGCCCGCGGATATGCGAGATGGGGAGGTATGGATGCTCTTCCGTTCGCAGGTGATAACGGCCTGGGGTGCATTAAGCTCGGCCTGTCATATCATATTGTCAGATATAATCAGGCCATAGACCACATTCCCGAAAGTGTACTCACCAAGTGGTAGCCAAACTGTAGCGGACCCAGCGTAGTGACAAACACTAGGTAGATCAGGTATGGGGTGATCCTCGACCGAGCTGTATCACCGGGCGTCATGATGCCGGAATCCTTTTGCTTTATGAGTGCCTAATTATGTTCATTGGTATCTGCGTGTTGGAACAGTGTACCCCGGAGTATATCGATTCGGACGGGGTGAACTGTTGACTTGATCAGGTCATCGCTGGTGTTGGGATGACGTTACAGGGGGGATTTCTACGGGATTAGTTAAGTCCGCTTATCAGAGGCCCGCATCGCAACGGAGTGTACTCCGTCGGTATGGTGAACTGCACACAAATTGGATTGGTTATGCACTTGTGAAAATTTTGCTTCAATGTAATCCGTTGACGATTGGGTTTGCTAAACCAGTCGATGCCCACTGTCATATCTTCAATTGGACCACTTGGGAGTAGGTCGGTTTGGCTTACTTCCGGGACGAGTATGCTGTCCGTCGCCCGAAATCGGCCCCTATTATATTGCGGGTGGCAAATTGACAATGCATCTACCATCATGAAAACGAATCCCAACGGCCGCTAGTTGTCAAGACTGGCGTTTCGGTTAAGGACCCAAGTCCCTGTAGAATAATTGTGTGCGTAGAGCAACCCAAGTTATGCAGCGAGATCAGGGTGCTGACTAACCATTCAAAGAGGAAGATGCGCATACGGGCTTCATGCTGGACGACCGCCAACCACCGTGGGCGCTTCTCCCAACTCCCACCTTCCGTCCATCAATCATCATCATCCAAATTACTCCTCCCGCATCGATTGAATAATATGTTTTAGTGGACACGCATTTTCCCCGCGTCGTTTTCCCGCCTTAACCGTGTTTCCATGGGCCCCGAGTTGCCAGCTCGGCTCTGATTGATAGCTGACCACCGGCTGCCTCCACCTTCACCAATTTCCAGCCTGCCACTTTTCCTGTGCTCTCCATGAGTCTGACAAACCCGCCCTCATCATCCGGTCCTTTAACTGCAACTTCCAGGCCCGCTGCGGCCACCGTCAGCCAGAGTCTGTCCCTAAAAAGGAGCCTGCAGGCTACTGTTGAGGGTAATACTGATTATTATTATTACTCTAATCCCTTTCATTCCCATTTTCATTAATCCTCTTATCTCTGGGCACATACTATTGCCACCGGTCCCCTCGTTGCTTGGGCCCCATCAGCATGTACACCGACTGAAAAGGCCCCTGTCGTGCTCTGTCATATATATGCCCTCCAGGATCTTGAACGGTCATTTTCAGGTTGCAACAAATAATCTATCTGTTCTTCTTTCATCATGCTTGGGAGGAATTTCCCGTTCTTCAACTCTCTCGGCGGGTTTTATCCACGTGGTAATGGCTTTCCCTGAACTCTTGCAGGCTATTAATAGCTCGAGAGGCACCCAACATTGTTGCATTGCTTTTTGTTGTCGACAATTTCAGTCTTTCTCGGGCCCCGGGTTTTTGATGGACGTCTTTTGTCTCTACTATTGCATGCTCTTTGAGTTCCATGATGCTAACCCGTGTGCGTAAAGAGAATATAAGCTCGAGGAGGCCAACTGGATCTGGATACACCAGTAAGGTCCGTGTACGAGATAGATACCACATTGTTGGTTTCATCAGTAGTGGTACCTATGGTCGAGTGTACAAGGCTCTTGGCAAAAATGGCCAAAAAGGCGAATTTGCCATCAAAAAGTTAGCACACCTGGTTCTTCCATATACCGAGTACTAAAATGCTGTATAGATTCAAGCCCGACAAGGAGGGCGAAATCGTCCAATACACAGGCCTTTCGCAATCGGCTATCCGAGAGATGGCTCTGTGCTCTGAACTCGACCATGCTAACGTAGTGCAACTGGCGGAGATCATCCTTGAAGACAAGTGCATTTTCATGGTCTTCGAATATACGGAACACGACTTGCTCCAGATCATACATCATCACACTCAGCCACAAAGACACCCTATTCCGGCATCCATGGTGAGGTCAATTCTCTTTCAACTCCTCAATGGCTTATTATACCTTCATACGAATTGGGTTCTGCACCGAGATTTGAAACCAGCAAACATTCTGGTCACATCAGGTGGCGCCATCCGCGTTGGAGATCTGGGCCTTGCCCGGCTTTTCTACAAGCCTTTGAATTCGCTCTTCTCTGGTGACAAAGTAGTCGTCACTATATGGTACCGCGCCCCTGAATTACTTATGGGTAGTCGTCATTATACGCCCGCCGTCGATCTCTGGGCTGTTGGATGCATCTTCGCCGAACTGCTTTCTCTACGACCGATTTTCAAAGGAGAAGAAGCCAAAATGGATAGCAAGAAGACTGTCCCGTTTCAACGCAATCAAATGATGAAGATCATTGATATTATGGGCTTACCGAATAAAGAAAACTGGCCTGGCATCGTCTCCATGCCGGAATTTTCCCAGCTTCACTCTCTGACAGGGACCCGCGCTCCGAACCACTTCAGCAGACATTCAAACCTGGAAAGCTGGTATCAGAACTGCTTGAAGAACGGTGGATACTCTGCCGCGTCTAGCGTCGGAACACCCGGCGAGGACGGTTACGATCTACTTTCGCGACTGCTTGAATATGACCCGACGAAGCGTATAACCGCAAGCGAAGCCCTAGAGCACCCTTATTTCAAGAACGGCGGGCCAATACCGGCCAACTGTTTTGAAGGGTTCGAGGGCAAATACCCACACCGCCGCGTTACCCAGGACGACAATGATATTCGAACCGGAAGCCTCCCGGGCACGAAACGGAGTGGCCTCCCTGACGATAGCCTAATGGGACGGGCAACAAAGCGAATGAAGGAGTGATCAACTAATAGCTACATGGCGGAGTCATAATCTAGCTACTCGCCACGGTAGCATTGGATTTTGCATCGGAGTTGTGGACTTGGACTAATCATCGCCTAGCATTTGGTGTTGGGGTTATTTACTTTCTGCTAAGCTGGCTCGCGTTCATGTAGTCGATCCTTATTTTTTTCTATCCCATATGTATTATACATTGCTCAGTATCCTGGAGATACTTGAGAGCTAGACATAGCCATTCATACATTAACATTACCCAATACTCGTAAACGTTAACCTTTCAGCTGCAACCGTACAAATTCGTGTGCTCTTTTTGGATTCTTGTGTGGAAGGCCATCTCGACAGCTTTGGCTACTTGATCATGCTATTTGGAAGCTAGAAAGTCTGTACATAGGGTCAACTTCCGAATGTGCCAGAATACGCCGATAAGTTTCATTGCCCAGCTACATTTTCATTACATGTAAGCAAATGCCATTCCTAGCATTAAAATCCATCGTGTGATTAGTGAGTTCCTTCAAGCATTAGAAAACCAACAGAATGTCAGCTGTCGAATCAGCCTCAATAACCTAGTTCAGTTAGTTATACATCTCGAAAAGAAAGAAGGTTGAATAACATACCACTCTGCTCCCTTCTCCCATCATCCCCACTATCACCACTCCCATGCCCTCCCGCAGAAGCCCTCCCCGCGGCATCTTTGATATGCTGCTCATCACCCCTCAGCTTCTCGAAATAAGCCTTGATATCATCCGCGCCCACTGCCGTACCGCTTTCCGCGAAAGGCTTGAGGAACTCCTTCACTTTATCGCGGAGGTGATTGTAGACCATTGCACCTTCGATGGCACGAACGCGATCGACGTTGCTCAGCGCTGCTTCGCCGCGGTCGAGGAGGCTTCCACCGGTGCCTGTGCTTCCGGCACCGTCGCCGCCCTCTGAGAGAGGCGGTTCATAAGTTTCTTCTTCTTCGCGGAGTTGCGGGTGTGGAGCAAGGTGAGGGTAGCAGGAGGGGCAGCGACAGAAGTGCTCTCGGAAATCGGGGTCTTTGAAGAAGACGGAGAAGGGGGTTGATGGGGTGGTGGTTGGGAGCGAGTCGTGTTTGTGTTTCTGTTCTGGGATAGTTTGCGGGGTTTCGGAAGGGTGAGGTGCTGATGTGTCTTGAGTTTCTTCTTTTAGTCGTTTTGAGGCAAGTTCGGTGTTGTTGCCGTCTTCAGCATCATCTTCTACCTTGCGTTTCTTAGGATTATTGTTGCGCTGTTCTTCTACTGAAGTTGATGGAAGCTCCGATGAAGGTGCACTCTCCTCCTTCACTACCTTCTGAAGACCCCCATCTTTGAGTACTGGTGGAAGAAACCCTGGGGTCCCAGCGTATCTCTTTAGCCAAGGGTTGGACTCAACGCACTTGTAGCACAGGAAGGTCTCAAAGTCGCCCTCAGCAGGGAAATCCGGAGGAAGTGGCAATTCATCCTCTTCCCCCTGTTCAGACAAGTTGCCATTATCATTATTTTCATCATTCTCGGTCTTTTTCGAATTCTTGTACCAGTCGCGTGGCAGCCCAATAAGGCATTCCGGGTGCCACCAGTCTTCACCACAGCCGCCGGTTTCGACTGTCCCTAAACCAAGACACTGGAACATCGTACCCTTTTCCTCATCCGCGTTATAATCCTCGCCGCAGCCGCAGAACTTATTCTTAAAGTTATCATTGTATCGGTTGCCGGGGTGTGGCTCTTCCGACCGAACACCCTTTGCGCCAGTCTTCGGATCTGATCGGATGGTGCAAGGAGTGGAAGAAGTAATCCGAGTCGTTCCGCAGTCGCATACAAAGTTTCTTTTGTTGAATAGCTCGACAAGGGTGTGCTCACCGTGGCAGGAGATAGAGCAGGAATAGCATACGCCGGCCGCGGTAAAGGGCGCATCAGGTGTTGCGGGAGGAGGGTTGCAGGTTAGACACGCAAAGAGGCTTTGTCGCAAGGGACCTAGATTTTGTGTGCAAGAGTTGAATGACTGCAGTCATTAGTTTTGTTCTGTTTGCACTGGGTACAGATAGGGAGACGTACATAGGGAAGGACTTCGCGGGCATCGGCCTCCAGGCGCATCTGAGATTCAATGAATCTGGGAGTCACAAGGCGTTAGAAGATAATTGATTAAGTGAGCGCAGCACAAAAAAATGCATCCCAAATATAGAGGTAGATTCATTACTCACTCCTTAGCCGTCTGAGAGTTCTGGGAGCTGCTGCTTAGACGGCGCTCAATGCCATTGCCGTTCCTTTCGAAAGCCACCTTCGACGGTTCGGTGTACTCAGAGCCGCTCATTTTTCCTTCGCAGTGGTCGCAACAGAGATGCGAACTCAATCAAGGGACACAGTCGATGTCTTCGTAAGAGAGCCGGATGACTGATGGATGCTTTACGTGAGGCTCACTCCCTGGTCAACTCGTCGGCAACGCGGTGACGCGAGGCACTTTAAGTGTTTGTCCTGTTTGCACCTTTCTGTGTATTGATGTTGCTCGCCACTGCTTCCATTGAGGTACCGTGACTTGATGAGCTGGATTCTCGATCTGTTAGAATACCAATCTAGAAGTTAGAGGAATCTGAGCTTAAGAAAAAACATTGCATGTCGAGACAGGCCGAATTTCTATTAAAATGTTGCCGGGTAAGCCTGTAACCACATCAGCGCATCTTCTACCATCAGAGAAAACATAGAGCCTGCTAGTGCTCTTTCAGATTATAAGAACAGTACAATATTTGCTTTTGATTCTCTGTTCCCCAATAATCCATTGCCATTGGGCAAGATTGGTTCAGGCGCGACGAGAGAAGAGGTGTCCAAATCCGGTATAATTGAAAAAACGCGTCCCATCGCGTGTTGACGCGTGTTGACCGCGCTTCCACAGACGCCAAGCAAACTTGCTCCCTTCTTTCGACCTCGCTTCAGCCAGCAAAAAAACAGCTTCAACAGTACCAGTAGCTTCACTTTGCGCATTTCCATAGTGACTTAGCACTACAACATAAACAATTACACAATGAGGTGCGCCCCTTGCTCTGACTCTTCTCATTTTTTTTTTTTTTTTCAATTCTCTTATCATACTGACTGTCTACCAGTTCACCCCTCCGTCCCAGCACAACCGCTGCGAATCGCGGCCTAGGAAACCTAGGTCGGCGTAAGAGATCCAGAGAGCCCGACGATGATGCTTCATCCGTAATTCCTCCGTCAAGTCGTATGTTTATCAAACCTAATTTTGAATGACCTTGACTGACATTGACCAGCGCCTCCTTCCTCCCCTCCTATGTTGCCTTTCGACGATGAAGATGAGCGAGATGAGGAAGCAGAACTGGACATTGATGACATTGAGGAGATGGCCGAGGATGAGGACGGAATCGATCTTTTTGGCGACACGTTCGACAGAGATTACCGGAGCACAAAAGATGACCGCTACACCGGAAGATACATTGATGATGATGAAGATCAGGAGGAACTTGGCATTGGTGCCCGTCGAGAGCTAGACGCTCGCTTAGACAGGCGAGACCGTGAGTTGGCACGGCGCCGTCGAATGCCTGCGGCTTTCATCCAAGATGACGAAGACGGAGACATTGATCTGACTACGCAGCCACGCCGTCGGAGGCACCATTACGATGAGGACCGCGACGACATTGAGATGGTCGATGACGGTCTTGAAGAACTAAGCTTAGAAGAGTTGGTCGACATCAAGTCGTCTAACATTACAGACTGGGTTACGCAGCCCCAAGTGCTTCGCTCTATCTATCGAGAGTTCAAAGCCTTCCTGACAGAATTCACGGACCGCACCGGTAGCTCGGTCTACGGAAACAAGATCAAAACTCTTGGTGAGGTAAACTCTGCCTCCCTTGAGGTTTCATACACACACTTGAGCAGCACCAAGGCTGTCCTCGGTTACTTCCTTGCCAACGAACCCACCGAGGTTCTCAAGGTGTTCGACCAGGTCGCCCTCGATGTCACTCTGTTCCACTACCCGCAATACCACGATATCCACAACGAAATTCACGTCCGAATCACGGATCTACCAATCGTTTACACTCTCCGCCAACTCCGCCAGTCACATTTGAACTGCCTTGTCCGTGTGAATGGAGTCGTCACCCGCAGGACGGGTGTGTTCCCACAGCTCAAGTACGTCATGTTTATCTGCGGAAAGTGCAACATCACGTTGGGCCCCTTCCAGCAAGAGAGCGCCTCTGAAGTCAAGATCTCCTACTGCCAGAACTGTCAGTCTAGAGGGCCTTTTACCGTCAACTCAGAAAAGACCGTCTACAGGAACTACCAGAAGTTGACACTCCAGGAATCTCCCGGATCTGTGCCTGCTGGTCGCCTTCCCAGACAGCGAGAAGTTATCCTTCTTGCAGACCTCATAGATACAGCCAAGCCTGGTGACGAGGTCGAGGTGACAGGTATTTACCGCAACAGCTACGACGCCCAGCTCAACAACAAGAACGGATTCCCCGTCTTCGCCACAATCATCGAAGCTAATCATGTAGTCAAGTCGCACGACCAGCAGGCTGGTTTCCATCTGACGGAAGAAGATGAGCGAGACATCCGTAATCTATCTCGCGATCCGGAGATTGTCGAGAAGATCATCCGCTCAATTGCCCCGAGTATCTACGGCCACCAGGATGTCAAGACTGCCGTCGCTCTCTCCCTTTTCGGTGGAGTTCGAAAGGAAGCACAAGGCAAGATGTCGATCCGTGGAGATATCAACGTGCTCCTCCTTGGTGATCCTGGTACCGCCAAATCTCAGATTCTCAAGTACGTCGAGAAGTCCGCGCACCGCGCAGTCTTTGCCACAGGTCAGGGAGCTAGTGCGGTCGGTTTGACGGCCAGTGTCCGCCGCGACCCTCTAACCAGCGAATGGACGCTGGAGGGAGGAGCCCTGGTGTTAGCGGACCGGGGTACCTGTCTCATTGACGAATTCGACAAGATGAACGACCAAGACCGCACATCCATTCACGAAGCCATGGAACAGCAGACCATCTCCATCTCCAAGGCTGGTATCGTGACAACCCTCCAAGCCCGCTGCGCCGTAGTCGCCGCCGCCAATCCCATCGGCGGCCGCTACAACAGCAGTGCCCCCTTCTCCCAAAACGTTCAACTTACCGAACCCATCCTATCCCGTTTCGATATCCTTTGCGTCGTCCGCGATCTTGTTGACCCTAGCGAAGACGAGCGCCTTGCCAGCTTCGTCATCGAATCCCACCACCGTGCAAACCCAACCAAGCCCATGCGCGACGAGCACGGTAACCTCATCAACGCCGACGGTGAACGCATTGACGATGAAGGTTACCGCATCGATGACGACGGTACCCGCCTGCCACTCCGCCCCGAGGAAGCCGAAGCCCGCAACGCGGCAAAGGACAAGGAAGATGAGGAGAAAGAAGGCGAGATCCCGCAGGAGCTTCTCCGGAAGTATATCCTCTACGCCCGCGAGCACTGCCACCCGAAACTCTACCAGATCGACCAGGATAAGGTTGCGCGTCTTTTCGCTGACATGCGTCGCGAATCCCTGGCTACAGGCGCCTACCCCATTACCGTCCGTCACCTTGAAGCCATCATGCGTATTGCCGAAGCGTTCTGCAAGATGCGTCTGTCTGAGTACTGCTCTGCTCAGGATATCGATCGCGCAATTGCGGTGACCGTGGACTCGTTCATTGGAAGCCAGAAAATCAGCTGCAAGAAGGCTCTTTCAAGGGCGTTTGCCAAGTACGTTCCGCCCCCCTCCCCTCTCCTCAGCCTGCTTTTATGCTACATCTCCCTTGAAAATATAACTAACAGAATAAATAGATATACCCTCTCCCGACCAAAACCTCAATCGAAGCGCCGAGCAGGTATCCCAGCACCCAACCCCTACGGGCGGTTCAGCCAGACTGCGAGATAAACAACTCCCTCTCGACTCTTGAAGCACATCTTTCTTCACTTGTATGCCACGCACGGCATAAGCATTGATGAAAATATTTCCGCGCTCTCCTTTCTTTTCTTTACATACATATTTTTTACTCTCTTGCACAACGATTGTGATACACTACATACGCGTTGATCATTGAGATATCTTGCCCAACCATCTGGCAGGGTCCGATCCTACATCTGGCATGGGACGATCGATAGGCGTGGAGTGGACGAAATGGAATACGCATGATTGGGGTGGTGTGTTGTTTGGCTAGTTTTAATGATTGACCTGAATTGATCTGGATTTCGCTGTTGGCTTGGTTATGGTATGGGACCGGAATCTTTCAGGGTGTTATCTCCTTTTTTTTTACATTTTATGATTGTAAGAGTTTCATGGGCATATGCATGCCCTTCTAGTATTTAGATAATTGATAAACTCATTGATCTGCTTGCTCTGTACTACATTATGTATGAATACACAGCCGATTTAACAGGCCTGTGAGCCTAGGTTAGATGTAACGGCTCCAGCGTCCAGTCGGAGGCTTGATAAGGTACGTTCCAGGGCGAACAGAGTCTACGCATAAAGAACACAAGGGCGGAAATGTCATCAAATTGATGCATTGAGATTACCTTAGAGTCCACAAAACAGATTGGATCAAGACCACAGGTGAGAAACAAATAAGACCGGCTCATACCGATTCTCAACCACAAGCTGTCAAGTCAAGTCAGATATCAAACGCCCAATCCTCCGGCATCCAGTGCGTTTAAAAACACGCAGAAAAACAGAGTGAAAAGATAAAAAAAAAAAAAGAGACAATATCCACCAATATAGAGATATCCTACACAGGTCATGCTGGCCTGAGACCGTAGTCAAGTTAGTGTGTATGATAGGTTCCGTGAGCTACGTGAATAGCCAATCGGAAACGGTGACGCTGCATTTTGTGGTTCAAGCGTTCAGCACGGATAGTATCACACACATCGAGAGCTAACACAGCTAGCGAGAATCAAGGTGTGGGATAATTGTTATGCAGGATTCTCGGTACAGGTTCGAGTTCGACCCATCTTGCTTTCACCAGTCGGCGGACAAGCGACGTAGCTAGCAGTTCGGGCAATTAGTCAAGGTGTTCAGTCATCAGAGGCTCGCCGCCTAGGTTGCGGCTTCCGCAGACTCTTCATGCGGTTGATAAAGCCACCTCCACCTGCATTCTTTCCCTCATCGAGACCCGAGTTTGTTCGTTCGCTTGTATGTCTCCTTTCCAGCGACGCGGCAGTTGCCTGCTTCGGGCTGCTAGACGAACGTTCCCGGCCGCCTTCCGGAGTAGCGCGTGATTCCTCGGCAGAGTTGATACGGGCGGCCTTCTGATCCCAAGCATCGTCGTAATCCTGGAAGAATGGGTTCCCCTCGTTGCGCGGAGACGTCATGTTGCCTGAAGGGGTTCCGGGGGAGCGATAAGCAGCAGCCTGTGGAGAGATTCGAGGGCCCGGACGATTGATTCCACCTCGGATTCTCTGAGCCAAGCTCTTCTTGCGCGCCAGACCCCCAGCGCCGCCAAGGGTAGTTTGTTCGGTTTCGGCTTCCTTGACAGCTGCGCGACTAGCAGGGGTACCGTCAAGGAATGTACTAGTGCCTAGACCCATGCTCACTGTGCCGTGGACTGGCTCAATTCGAGAAGTTGAATCAAAGGCCACTCCTTCGGTCCTTCGGTTATCTGCGGCACCAGTGGAAGCAAAATCGTTATACCCTTCCTCCATGCGGCCGTGGAACAAATTAAGATCGATATTCTGGTTGTTAGGGCCAGCACCACCGAGCGCCATATTCGTCGAGTCCTTAGGGAACGCTTGTAGCGGAGCCGCGCGGAGGCCCTTGCGGTTACGGTGCGGGTTGCAGGCATCGAAAGGCCCATCATGGTGGAACACTAGAGAGGTCAGCCTCAACACTACATACTTTAGGTAACCTTTTGCTTGCTTACTTCCAGTCCCATAAATGCTAGTCACATCCAACTTGTCAATAATATCCAACTGATAACCTGGTTTCCTAGAAGAACGAGATTTGCCATCCTTGTGACGAGCGTCACGTTCGCGCCGACGCCTCTCACGCCGGCGGCGCTCGTCTTCGTCATCCAGCAGCTTCGGCTTCCGCTCCATGACGGAGGATTCGGAGTTTCGGCGCGGCCGTCGCTCACGGTCGCGCGACCTCGATCCCGATCCACTAGGTTTGGCTTTGGTAGGAGGGTCGCTAAAAATATTGAAGGGATCGTTGGAGCGGCCTTCGGAGCGTTCCCTCGGCGGTCGCGGCGGGCGAGACTTCAGAGGTTCATTCTGTGAAGGCTTCTCTGGACGGGGTGGCGTTGGTCGCATTCCATTGGCCTTAGGAGCGGGATTCAAGGAGAGGTTTTCCTGTAGCCCGGAACAGCGCAACGCGTCAGACTTCATCGCCTAAGTATACAAGTGTTATAGGGGTAGCGGAACGTACAAAGAGGTCACGCGTGTTCTGCGTCATGTCTTGTTGGTCGATCAAGGAAGCACTGGGAGCTGACTGTGGCGAGAGCGGCTCGGAATCGTCAAGAAAGGGATTCGTAGATTTTGGTCGTTCAGGTCGGCTGCCTGAATGCGTAGAGCTTGAGGGGGAGAGAGTACGAGTTCGAAAGGGGTTATTGGAGCCCAGGTTAACCGGCAACCCAGGACCGTTCTGGCGAACAGGAAAGGCTAGGAACAGAAAAGAGACAGTGTTAGCAGCGTAAAGAGAAAGTGACTGGAACTGGCGATGACTCCAATAAAATATACCACGGGCAAATAAGGGTTATCACAATGCTGTGTCAGGAAGGGCCCGCCCGTTGAGATGAAACAGGCCTTGAGAGATGATCATGAACGACAAGTGGACAGACCAAGAGGACAAGGAAGAGTTATCAAACGGATGACGCACCTTGCGGGCCCAGCGACACGCCGGGCGGGTAGTTATAAGAAAGAGTCGTTTGTTGAGAGGCCATTCTGCTGAGCTTGCGCAAGGCAGCGACGAATTCAAGGGCGGCTCGAGCGGAATGATTGGAGATTAAGCAAGAATCTCATCAAAAGCAAAGTTCAGACTTTAAGGTGTTCGGAATGGAACCACAAGAATCTCAAGAGCAAATGAGCCAGAAGAATGACGAGTCGGCGGCAACGTGCCTGAGCCCAAAAGTTGCTGAAACAGCGATGCCGCGGATAACGGTCAGGGGGTTTGACGATTGGAGGGGCTATTTAAGCAAGACTGGCCAAACCAGTGGAGGGGTGGGGTGAGAACTTTGATGTATGTACTTGCGGTAATTTGCTCGTTTTCTTAGGAGATTTTTATTTTCCTTCCTGAAGATAAGAGAAAAAGAAAGGAGCACAAGTGTGGAGGAGGGGAGGACGAAGGAGGAAAGTCGGGGCTGCCGCCAGGAAGGTGGAAGATTAGCAGAGAAGAAAGAGTAACGAATGCTGGACAGTGCCAATCAAAGGCGGGCTTGGGAACGAGCGAACCCCTTGACGGCTTTCGGGAGAGGAGAACAAGACAAAGCGATTGAATGGAGACGACGAAGCAGTAGCGATCGTCGGCGGAAAGAGGCCAAAAGGACGAAGAGGGTCGAAAGGGGAAGACGAGAGCGGCGGCGATCTCGTGATTTCTTTATAACAGACAAAAAAATCACAAGAGATCGTCCCTTTCCACGCAATGCCGACCCGAGCCCAGGATTTATCAGCATCCAGCTACTCCGGAGTTCCTCAAAATTCGCCTCTGGTTCAACTGTCAACCGTCAACCATCAATGGTGACGATTATTAGTGTCGAGCGACTCGAGCTTTAGCCTTCTCCAGGTCCAGGATCCAGAACACTGGTCGTCTCTCCACCCAACCAGTCTTCAGGCTAACGCTTCCTGCAAGCATAAGCAACTGTCGCCTGAGGCTGTCAACTGATATCATCCTCCTAAGCCTCTGCCACAGAAACATGTACGTCAGTACATTCCACGCTCTCACGATGATATCACCACCATATTCGTAGACAGCGACCCTCAAGCGACAATGCTCAAGTCCCCTCCGTCACCAGCCACTGGAATGCAGGCGAGCGAGCGAGCAAACATCAGCGTCGCCGCAAACATTCGAAAAACGACACTACAGGTACTAACTACTAACAGCCGTGGCCACAGTCCAATTTCTATCTCCCAAGCACATCCTACACCTTGAATTACGTACTGGAGCGACCGCGCGTGCGACATACCCCTGCTTGAACTTTTCTTCTCCTTCAGCTGTCATGCCAGCGATCCCCAGCCATCGATCGGCGTTTTCAAGCCGAGCTGCGACTCCTGGCTCTTCTTCAACCATTAAGCTCGAATTTTGTTGTGTCAAGTGGGTCTGGTATTTGTCCATGTCCACCCGCCACAGACTTTCATTTTAAACATGCGAGCGTGGACCGAGTTGGCGGTCCTCGCGGACGGTGGTGCACCGTGCCTGGAACGTTGGCTGTGCCCTGGAATGTTGCGTTTCTTCTTGGCAAAGTTACTTACTTGACTGCATGCGCTCAGACGCTCGACACTGAACATTGTCCTCTTGGTTCTCAGGACGTGTTACACCCTGGTTTTCTCGAGGTTACAACACGCCCGATCCAGGTATCCACCGTCATTTTTACAGGTAAATAGCGAGACACCACAATACAGAAAAGGGTAGGGAATTTATTGGTACTAATATGTATATCGAAGGTAATCTACCGTTCCAACAGTCCAATCTGCCGGAAGCTGAAAGGAAATTGTTTAAAAAATGACTATTCAACTTCTACTCATTAAAAGCCCCTAGTGCTTGGGGGGGCAGTGGCCCTCCTCACCATCGTGAGATCCGCCCTTGGCCTCCGACAGGCCGAGACACTCAGCGATCTTGAAGAAGATATCGTTGGAGTTGTACACTCCACCGAAGAGCTCCTGGCAAGGACCCTGAGCGAACACAGGAACGTCGGTCAGGGAGTGGACACCCTGGCTGGCATCAGGAGCGAGGGTTCCGTTGATGAGGAAACCAGAGACAGCGTCCTTGTAGCTGGCGTAGTAGGTCTTATCACCACCGGCCTCGGCGGGAGTGCGAGGGCCATCCTTGTGGACCTTGTAGTTCTCGCGGTGGTCGGGGAAGGCGACGGTGCCGGCGTGAAGGGCGTAGCGGGGGTCCCATCGGGCGGGGAAGTGGACGCCCTCGGAGTATTTAAGAGCGTTGGCTCCGCCAACGGTGTACTGCGAGAGACCAGAGTTCTCGTAGATACCGATGGCGCGACGCTTATCGCGGTCGTCCTCCTGCTCCTCGAGGTAGACAGTGTCGACAGCGCCAGTTACATCGAACCCGTGACCGTGGTCAGCAGTAACGAGGATGAGGGTGTCCTCGAGAATACCAAGCTCCTCGAGCCGCTGGATGGTGGCCTTGACAGTGTCATCGAGCTCGAGAAGCTCACCGAGGGAGCGGTCGTAGTCGAGGGTGTGCATCTGCTTGTCAATGCTGGCAGCCTCAGCCATCAGGAACCAACCCTCATCGCGGCGGCGGGTGTCGAGGATGTCAATAGCCTTGACAGTCATGTCCTTGAGGCCAGGGAGATCCAGAGCGTCAGCGCCAGAGCCAGATGGGTCGTTACCGAGCTCCTTGAGGTTGTCTTGGTAGACGTTGCGGTCCAGCCAGGTCGGTAGGTTGGAAACAGAGAACAGGCCTAGAGCTCTTTCCTCGTTGGAGGCAGCATCGAGAGCAGTCTTGTTCAAGCTAAGGGTGTACCCCTTCTCGGAGAACAGCTGGTAGTAGTCGCGGGGGGCGTCCTCGCTGGTGATGAAGTTCTCAGCACCGGCACCGAAAAGCACGTCGGGGCCATCGAACTTGGTCCACTCGTAGTCGGTCAGACCCTCCAGGAAGGTGCCGATAACGTGGTCGTATTCTCCACGGTCACTAGTGTGGGCCGTCAGAGCACCAGGGGTGGCGTCGGCAAGGAAAGCGGTCGAGACAATACCGATACCAGCATTGGGGTGCTGGCGGCGGAAGATCTCAGGGATAAGCTCAAACTTGGGGTCATCGAAGGGATCCTCGGAAGAATCCACGTAGACACCCAGAGCGTTGACAGTCGTCTTGTGTCCTCCGTACAAAGCAGTGGCAGAGTTGGCAGAGTCGGTAATGAAAGAGTCCATGGAGTGGGTCATCTGGTGACCAAGGACGGGGAACTTGTCCAGTTGCATTGTCGTTTGGTACTTGCCGTTGATAGACTTGTGGGCGATCAAGCGAGCAGCAGTGATCATGTTGGTGGTCATGCCGTCGCCGACAAAGAGGACGACGTTCTTAGCGCGGCGCTTCTTGGGGATATCGCGGACGAGCCAATTCGCGACGGTCTGTTCCTCGCCATAGTATGTGAGGATAGCCTCATACTCGCCGGGCTCGTAGAGAGCGACGCGTCGGTAGGCCTTTGAGGTGACATTGACGAGGGAGGGGGTACCGGCGTCCTCGGCGAACAGATCTAGACACAATTAGCTTCGCACGACAAACAACAGCTTCTCCCAATGCGAAAGGGAATTGAACGTACCTTCGTACCAGCTGAACGACCAGTTCTCGAGCTCAGCCTCCTCGACGTCGAAGAACTCGGTCACAGCGACGCCCGCTTGGCCCTTCTTGCCAACTGTGAACTTGAAGTTGGGATCAGGGACACCCTCACGTGCCTCAGAACCATTGACAGGCGAGTGGACTTCCAGACGGATATCAAAGTGCTGTCCGGGCAGGAAGTCGGCCTGGTCGGGAGGGAAGACGCAGCCCAAGGAGGGGCAGCCTCCCAGGCGCTGGTAGTACTGAGCGAACGTACCAGAGGCAAACAATGCCACACCGGCGAAAGAGGTAGGCCTCATGTTGATCGGTAGCAGGAGCTTGTCAACAACGGATTGAGACCGGCAGTGGTACAGAGCACCAAAGCAAGGGGGAGCGCAACCCCTTTATTTATTCCCGACCAGAACCAGAGGAACGGGCGACCTCCGATGGCGTGTTCGGGCTCGCATGGCAGATGCGGATTCTCGAGAAGATTCCTCCCTATCTCACTAGCTGATCCCGTCTCGCCGCGACACAGATAATCACCTCCAGCTCCATACCCTGGCTAGCAGGGCTTGGCAGATGCTACCCATCGTAAATGCTTGGAAACCCGGAGCAAATCAGAGGGAGGAAAGGCCTCCACGTGCGGCCACTAGTTGTTGCCATGAAGCTTGGATTGGGTCACGGTCAGTGCCAAGAGTAGCAAGGCTTGGCACTGCCGGGCCGCCAAGCATCGCCTCCCATACACGTGCAAGGGTCAATGGCAGCTCTTGTCCTTCTCCCACAACACGACCGTTAGTATTTCCCCTCGCGCGATCGCGTATGACTCGGACTAATCTATTTGGTGTGGGGTCCATGCATGGAAGATTGGATACGAACCAGAACAGATTCCTGCCGGCGTAGCCGATGCACAACTGGAAATGAGCTCTGGAAGCACCTTTATCAGGCTCCAGCAAGCGATGTGAATCTTACCCCATGCATTGCAGGCTGTTACTACCTTTTAGCCAATCTCCGATGTCAGATCGGCCATGTTCTTCCTTAAAATGATCTGTAAGAGTCTTCGCGCGTGAGAGGTTACGTCCACGATGGATGAACATGGCCCACTTGGAGATATACAGAGGTTCCATACGTTCTTCATTGGCCATAGGAGAAGCTCGAAGAGTGCCTTTGAATTCTGATATTATCTCAGCTGCTGAATAGGTTCGCGTATTTTGGCCTCATTTAAAATATGCGAGCTCTCCAAGGGCAGCTTAACTCCATCACAGCCTGGTGGTTAGCTCGAGGAAAGGCGTCAGCCGAGTCCAATTCTCGCTTTACTACATGGGTTCCGTTATTCTTCTTTCTTTGCTCGCAGTTTGATTGAAAATCTAGGTCCGGTACGCTTACAAAATGCTTATCAAGTCACCCGGTCAGTACAACAACAGATCAGGCTGATCAGCATGGTTCCGCGGTACTTAAAGTATCTGTTCCTGACCCAAGCCTTTAAGAGTATTCTTCTAGAAGCTCTTTGCATGAACAGCAAGTGACATTCCCCACAAAACCCCTGCTGATCCCGCTGAAGACGTCTCACAAGCTGCATCATAGGCTTCCCGGCCCTCGATGAAACACTCCGAGGTACCAACAGCTCACATACTCCGGAGTCCTGCATCGCACGCTAACACCTTCTTCTCAAACTGAAATTCCAAATTCAGAGTCAAATCATAGGTCGGCGTTGTCAAGGTCAAAAGCTTGTCAATCAACCTTATTCTGAGCACTGCAGATCTCTCCTCAAGGTCCTCACGCCTAGCTGTCCTCCATGTGTACTAAAGCGCGTACCTTGAAGGCCAGACTAACTTGGTACAGATATAAGGGCTTACTCAACAGATCGTAGCAAATCGGCTCCCTAACATCCCCAGTAATGACGCAGATTTCCTGTGCAAACACCTGTCCGGAGCCGAATATCCCTATCTGAACCATTTAATATACCTCAAAAGCATATAGTCAGCACAACGCCATATCTAGAAACCATTAACCTCAGATGGCAAGTTTAGTGCCTGTATTATGATTATAACAATGTCTACCAGATTCTCGCCATTTGCCTTAAGTTCATTGCATGTCGAATCACATACTAGACAAAGGCTTCGTCTGCCAAGGTGACAGTCATTGATGGCGCTAGGTATACCTTTACAACCCCACATTGTTTCTCTCTTTAGCAGACTTCTCTTGCCTATCGCCACGGCTAAGGTGCTAGCCTTATTGAGAGAGGTGCTTGTCAAATTTCCACAAGTCTAATGAAGGGTAATTGCTGTACGTGAAAGTTACGGCACTGAGATAGGTACCTCACTGTATATAAACATATAGTCGCTGTGTCGCGTGACCATTCTATTGTTCCTGGATCTGCTCATATACCTGTTCGGAGGCAACTACTCTGTATTGCGCGTCAAGTCACCGCTAAGAGAAGGGACTGAAGTTTATATCAGCTCATCATCTTGTCAGCTTTAATGTTCGCTGGTTGTGGTGAGTCGCCAGCTAGGCAGAAAGCCCAAGGCAGAATAGTAACAACAATTTCTGTTGAGCCTCACGACATTTCAGAGGACAACGATTTTTCAATTGACTCATGCCAAGTCCCTGTCGGTAGTATTATATTCAATCCCTCTCAGGGCTTCGGCAAGCTCCGAAAATCCAAACCGCCGGCGGGGGTTCAGCGCGGAGAGACATGAGATAAGCAAATGGGGCGCTTCTCGTGCAGATCTCCCTTATAAAAGAGTCTCGACTCTCGAAAGTGCACTTAATATTCCAACGCTCCAGCCAGGGCTGGATTTTTTGACTCGGCGAAGCAGTGAGACTCCCGCCAACTTATCCAGAACGAAGGAAATTTTCCAACGGCGATCAATTGTCCACAACGAAGACCTGAACAGCAACGAAAGTGGAAAGCTAAATCACAATGGCAGCGTCTGACATACAAAAACATCTGTCCGAGCGCACTGCCTTGCTCGAGCAAGAAAAAGCCAGCAGACATGACTACGCCTTTAAGCAGAAGATGCCGCCGGTCGCAAAGACCGCCGCCAAGATAATATCGAATATCCGCAAAAAGGAAATGGAAACGTACTGGACGGCTCCCGTATCTACGACTAAACATTCAGATTTGAAAGAGGTCATGTTCCCGGGCATGTCCTTTGCGCTGTCCCGAGACCGGATGTCGAAGACACAGCTCTGGAAGATTATTTCTGCAATGCCAAAGGGGTGTCTGTTGCATGCGCATATGGAAGCCATGATTGACATCGACTGGCTTATTGACCAGGCGCTTGAGTTGCCTGGGTTCTTCATTTCTAGTCCGGGGCCTTTGGCGCCGGGAGAGTGTTCCAAGTGGTCCGAGCCGTTTGATTTTCTTTACCGGCCTGATGCTTCACAAGCTCAGGGGGCTGGACTGAATATCTGGGAGGCGGGCTATACTCCGGATCAACATGTGCCGATTCTCCACGCGGCCGAGTCATATCCAGGTGGGGTAGGGGCTTTCAAGGCATGGGCTATCTCGAGGATGACCATTAACGAGGAAGAGGCTCTGGAACATCACCATGGAATCGCAGATATTTGGGAGAAATTCCAAGGTTGCTTCCGCTCTATCGCTGGATTGTTCTTTGCGGAGCCGATCTTCCGCCGCTGTATTCCGAGGCTCCTCCAGCAGCTACATGAGGATGGCATCAGGTACACCGAATTACGTCTGGCTCTGTTTTTAGGGCAACCTTTCTATCGGACCGGCTCCTCTACGCCTGAGCCCGACTTTGTTTACTTCCTTCAGTGCTTTCAGGAGGAGGTACAGTCGTACATGTTCTCGCCCCAAGGCGCTGGGTTCTGGGGTGCTAGACTGATCTGGACTGCAATTCGCGCGTTCGACGACGAATCTATCAAGACCTCCATGATCCAGTGCATGGAGCTGAAAGAGGCATTCCCTTCTGTTATAGTAGGCTTTGATTTTGTCGGGCAGGAGGACATGGGCCGGCCATTGATCGACCTCATCCCACTCTGCAAGTGGTTTGAAAGTCAGTGCGCCGAGAAGAACCTCCAGATTCCCTTCTTCTTCCACGCCGGTGAATGTCTAGGTGACGGCGATAGTACAGACGGTAACCTCGTGGATGCCATCCTCCTGAACTCTCGAAGAATTGGTCACGGCTTCTCCTTATACAAACATCCTCTCCTCATCGACCTCGTGAAAAGGAAGAAGATCCTCATTGAGATCTGCCCCATCTCGCACGAGGTCCTGCGCTTAACATCGAATATACTGATGCACCCAATGCCAGCTTTGCAATCACGCGGCGTGGCTGTTTCCCTGAATAACGATGACCCGGCAGTCCTAGGACACGGGCGGAATGGTCTCAGCCATGATTTCTACCAGGTTCTGGCTGCTTTTGAGAATACGGGCCTTCCCGGTATTGCGACAATGGCGGAAGACAGTATTCGATGGGCGGCGTTTGAGGACGAGGCGTATCCTGAATGGCTCCACGGGCTCGAGGGGAGTGGAACTGGGCTGAAGGCTTTTCGGATTGCGGAGTGGAGGGCCGAGTTTGAGGAGTGGTGTGAATGGGTAGTGAAGGAATTTGGGCCTGAGAACTTAGAACTGAAAAATTAATTGGATAAAAAGAGGGAAGGCATTTTTGGTTACACAAAAGGCAATATATGATCAAGTCAATCGGATATCTAAGAGTTGCATAGCGAGATAATCTTGCGATTTGAATGCATGCGAGAAACAAGTTAAGAAGGCTGATGAGAGGGGGCAACCTTTTCCAGTGCTTGGGAAGATCTTGGGCTTGAACTGGGTGAAATCAGAAGTTGCCGCCCACCTGATGAGCGGAACTAGACCGCAAGCCCGCGTGCATCACAGGTCTTGGCAAGCTCCCGTTCCTGTGGTTTTATCGCAGGTCGTTTTCTTCTTCCCCAGCTACACATCCCGCCGTACCTCTTGTTAGCAGGTCACGAAACACAGCCAATCATCAATCCATAGCTGATCCACGTCTATCTTAGTTGAATAGTTGGTTTACGCAATCACCAGCATGGCCCAACCACAGCCAGACCAACACCAAGTACCGTCGGCGACAACCCTCACCAACCCTCGGTTTACGCTCGAACTCGAATTTGTGTCGTCCCTCGCGAACCCCTACTACTTATCCCACCTTGCAGTTAACTACCCAAGCTTATTGGGCATCTCCAAACCCCACGGCGAGAGCGACGTGAACGACGAGAATTCCGACCCCGAAGCCGAGGCGTTCGCAGCGTACCTTGCCTACCTCTACTCTTACTGGAAGACTCCTGAATATGCTCAGTTCCTGACTCATCCGGGTGCATCATTACGAGTATTACGACTTTTACAAGAAGAGAACTTTCGTCGTGATATTATTAGGCCACAGGTTATCGAGGGTTTGGCAGGACTGGGTATCAACGACACCGGTGAAGTTGGAGAACACAAGGGGGAACACAACAAGGGGGACCAAGAAAACCAGGGGAGCGGCGAGAATATTGATGCCAAGCAATAAGATGGTCATCGGGACAACAATTTTGACCTTCTCAGTCCAGTGCACGACCCTTTCGAAGCCCGATTGCGACTTGGCGAGCATCTGGATGAACATCCCCGCTCAAGCGAGAGTTCTTTATATACTCCAAAAAGCTGTTGGATGAACGTCGCTACTATACTGGCTATCTATATTCTTAGCGCGTGGTGCTTGCCGCCAGCCAGGTCGATGTCGATACACGCCGCTGGCTTCCGGACTGCTGGAACATCATGTGTGACCGAGGCACTCCCCTGTGATCATCGACCTTACTGGCAACTGTTGCGAGCCTAAGGAACTACAACACGCGAGTTTGCGCTTAGTTCTTTTTATTCTCCGCTCCGAGGGTGCGCATCCGTGCTTGGTATCCCACCAAAACATCAATGCGGGGAGGCGCATGCAATCATGGGGAAAAGTCTCCGACTCACGATTTGAAAACGAGAGTTGGTGGAAGAATCATTAGGTCCACCTTGAAGACTCTTCGCGATTTGGTTAGCTAGGCTCTGCGATTTGCCCGATTGAGAGTCTTACCGTACTAGAACGAACAGGTGTTGCTCTAGAAAGGAGGCCTACGAGATATACTCGACGCAAGGGGAAGGAGCTAAGATAGACGAGGTACTGCACCATAGCGGTCTAGAATGAGAACCCTGAGCAAAATCGTTCGTAGGACTAGGAAAAGGAATAAATAATACGCTAGCCCCTCTTCAACCAAAAACTGGCTCATCCTTTTCTGTTCCTCCTGGGGAAAGCTGATCGCCAAGTTGGATCCGCGGACGGAGTGTTTTTGCCGACTCCCACTTGACTCTGGTCCTGACCCCAACCGTTTCCAAGGTTCCAACTCGAGCCTCCATCTCCCAAACCCTCACCCTTATCGTCGTCTTCACTCAACTGCCGCCAATTCTGCATGAAAAACACACTTGGATTCCCTCTTCCAATGGATCTTCTCTCTCCTCGATGATTTGCATGCTCCCGGACTTATCCCTCGCCAATCCCCATTACTCACACCAGTGACGTGACATCAGCCGGCCCTCATGGTGCACCAGCGATCCTCACCCTGAATTTCGGTCTGACTCGTTCTTCTTTCCTTCGGATATCCTTGTACTTTACACTGGGCCTTCTTCACACCGTGACTGTTATACACAAACCCCGGAGGAGGATTTCCTGACCACGCCGGCTCACGATAACAATGGAAACAGTCCGCCAAAAATGTCGGCCGAAGCATCAGATCTTGGTCCTCAAATGCTACCCGCAATACCAAAAGGGGGTTCAGGAAGTCAAACCGAACTCGAGCGAACTATCCTATCTCCTATACTATGTGAGCACGCGCCGCAGCAAACTTCCGAAGGTTAGCGCTTTTCTGGAGAAAAGAGCGGCCAGAGATGTTTGGCGCCGAAAAATAGGGTAGGCTTGCGATTCTCTTCTTCAGGGTTCGACTAAAATATTATTTCTGAAACTCAAATATTGTCATTTCGCTTGCTAACATCAGAGCTTGCTATCAGAAATGTCCAGGTCACTCTTCAGATCCTCAGCGCTCTCATCGAGAAAGTCCCTCGCGATCTTCCTATCTTCGCCCGATCAGTCCTCACCGTCATCGAGACTGTGCTACGCTCGCGCGATATTTCCATGGTCGAGGATTCAATTGCGACCTTCGAGATGTTCTGCCGCCATCAGGACATGGCTGCCCTTTCCGCCGAGCAGGACTTTGCAAATCATTACCAAGAGGTCGTCCGGATATATGCAGGTTTTGCCCATGGAGATCAGGAATTACAGACAAAAGTTGCTCCTAGTCCTCCGCAAGCGATCCGCTGGAAGAATGCAGGGTTGCGAGCCGTAAAGGGCGTCGTCAGCTCCGAAGCTGGCTTGGCAGCGGACGGTGGGGTTTCGCTACGGATAATACTGCCTGTTATTCTGGAAAACTTGTACAATGGAGATGACAGCTTGATCCTATCTCTTGAACAAAGGCTTCACGAAGCTGAACGACAGCCGGTAGATCCGGCGGTGCGACGGAGGTACAGTGCTGTCACCGTGCAGACTATCGACACCGCAGAAGGAGATCCGGCACTCGCAGCCCAGACTATCGACGATGTCGACAAGAAAGCCGAGTTGGATATGAGACTTCTTGCTCTCCGCTGCCTGGAGCAAATAATTGTCAATGGTAGCAGTCGGGGTCAAATTCGTGTGACCACAAGAGTCGTACTGGATTTCATTTTGCGGAAAGGACATTCAAACAACAATCAATTGACACTCTATACTGACGAGGATAATTGGGCCACGTCATTGATCGAGATCATGGCCAAATGGTGTCCCGTTCAGGCCCGTTTCCTCATCTCAACAGCGGCTATGGAAGTCTTGTTTGAGATTCCTCCCAGGGAAGCGTCCCTTGACAACGCATTTACCGTCATCTACATTATTGACTGGTTGCTGAAATCTTCGGTAAACATGATCGGACTGAGCGTGATTGACGTTTTGTTGGGTCTGATGCGCTACACGTCAATTTTGGTAGCACCCGAGTCCGAGGGACCGACAGAGGAGCGTTCTAGCGAAAAAGAAAAGGTTCGCTATGACGACAGTGACCTCTCCCTAAAGAAAAAGGAGTTACTTCTGCTTCTTCAGAAGTGCATTGGCGATATTACAACCCATATCTATTACGGTGATCAAGTTGTTGACATGCTCAGAACGATCTTGACTCGGATCATGCCGGCGAATAACCAGGAGCAGAACTCGTCCTCTGCGGCTCAAGATCAATTAGATGGGCTTCCCCAAGAGGCACACACGGCATCATATACCTTGACTAGTGTCAAGGTCTGTGCTCTCAAGGCCATCAAGAATATCCTGTTGGTAGCCAACTCGCAGCGGCCCATTGCGTCAGCCGGAGTCGAGTCAAGAAACCCGGTTGGAATCCATGTCTGGGAAGGAACCCATTGGTTGCTTCAAGACCCAGACAAAGAAGTCAGATACGCGTATGTTGACGCCGTGCTTTATTGGCTCAAGCTGGAGACGACGAAAAGCGATCTTCGAATCAAGGATCGGTCAATAAGAGCTGCTATCGTATCACCGAGACGCGATATATCGGATGCCTCCGAGAGAGCCTCGAAACGAGGAACAGGTACTCATCAGAGAGAAAAGGCTATCGTAATTGCCCAGTCGAACTTCCTCCGCCTGCTGCACTTGACTATCTATGAAAACGCTCTTCAGCGCCCGGGAGAAGGAATTGAAATTCGCATACTCCATCTTCTTCTTGCCGGCCTTGTGCAGAATCTCGGCATCAATGCGGCTAGATTTGGGCTTCCAATGATTCTAAGACTTCAAGACGACATCGCCGTTGCGGAGAGCCTAAGGTCGCCCGCAGCCATGGTGAACATCGGGAGCTTAGTCCATGGCTATCTCTGGGCTTTACTCGAAACCTTTGGTTTGGACACTTACAGAGTCGGAAAGGAGATTTTCACTGAGATTGAGAAACGGAAAAGTCGAGGTATCTGGCTTGACGGCATCAGCTTCTCGTTGTCCAGTCTTGATAGCATTATCCAAGACAGCGACCGACACGCAGTCGGACACAACATTGGAGACACGGATAAAACGACTCCCTTTAAGAATGGCGTCGAGGAGCTCGTGCGCCGGATCGAGGAGTCATACAATTACGCCATGTCTACGCAAAGCCCTCCCGGCTCCCCGGGGCGCAACATCGGAAAGCCTGTTATTGGACAGACGGCTTCTACGGACACACAACAAAGGGATCTCCTCCCTTCACTAGTCAGGGAGCAGATGCTATCACCATGGTCGAAACAGAGTACACTGGAAGCCGCCGAGCGAGAGAAGTCGGCCGCTCGCTCGCTTAATGGGTCGAGGACAGGATCCATGCCCGTACGCGGCCACCCTTACATCAATGGTACTAATGGTAGTTCTGTTTCAACACACTCACCATCCACAGCGCACGGTGCGACTGGAGGCATCCGTTGCATGAGCATGCCAGACAAGCCCGGAACTCCGAACCCTAGCTCAAGCCGAGATTCGCCAATTCACGTGAACGAGCTGAGACGTGTTTTGTCTGTGAACGCTCCGGACCGGGATCGTCGATTGAGCCCTTTGCGCGGCCGACTTGACGCCTCTAATGGCAGCATTCTTTCTTCAAGCAGCGAAAGCATGGTCAGTGGTTTCTCTACATCTGAGTTTGAAGGAGATGGGAGTTCAATCAGACCCCAATCTGCTAGAGAAGGGCAAGAGACACTAAATGGCGAGGAGGTGGAGACACCTAGGGCTCTAATGAGCAACGGGGGCCAACATCAAAGCATGTTTCGAGCATCCTCATACACCATTCCCCCGGTGCCACCCATCCCGCAAGATCTTTCCATCCCGGGAGGGTTCCCCAACGATTCTCAACGCTCGTTGCCTTCGTCCGAACGTCCTGCGTCACGGAAACAGAACGCCGCCAACGGCAAGGCCAATACCGCTAATCAACATGGTGAGAACAAGTCGCTTAAGAAGCAAAAGTCTCGGACCAACACCCGGCCGACAAATGGTTTGGATGTACCTGGGGTGGTCATCAATGGCAAATCAACAGAATCCCAACCATACGGTCTGCATGAGGTAGAAGATACACCTCAGCGTCGTGATGTGCAGAAGCTTCTGGACGGCTTTTTGACAGCATCCGAGACGGATCCGAATCGCCTATCAAGCGCCACTTCCAGCTACGGCAGACGTAGTGTGACAGGAGGCATTGGGCGTCCACCTTACTAGCCGCCTGACACACTTTAATTGCTCTTTTATCCTTTTCCTTTTTCTTTTTTATTCTCTCTCGTGGCTATGGCGCTATTTCGAGTCGCTGGACTTTTCTTCTTCGCAATGTTCTCGTTATGTCCAGGCTATGCACATACTTTGATTCATTTCACATCCTTCTATCCTAGCCTTTTGGAAGGGCTTTGGAATCCATTCCTTGTGCTGTACATCGCATCCCATAGATCTCCTTTCGTACCATATCCCTGTTATCTGAGAGTTCTCTTCTTGAGTAACGGCTTCGTGTATGGAGATTTATAGATTTGTACTTATCTCCCAGCCTGCGTTTTACTTTTGTGATTGATAAGCTGGCTCAAGTTTTTCTATTGTGTATGGAGATAGTAAGTGCAATATTATTATACCCTTTAGTCACTAATAGCCTCTTCATTGTACTTGTCCCTAGATCCAAGGTTATATTTCAGTTTATAGATTGCCTAAAAGGCTGGTAAGCTGCAAACACAATGTTTATTTTAGCTTTAACTCTGTGCCATGAAAGTTCATGAGGTGGTGATCCACAAAAAGTCTGTTCTGACTGAGATGATCTCCTCAATATGTATAGCAGACGAAGTATATGAAACTCTCGCGCAATTAGTTAAAGAAATTTGAGGCGCTTCGTGTCATCATCAGGTTGATGAGGCGATCACATGCCAGCAACGTGACTGTCTCCGCAATCTCACCATCTCCAACTGCTGCCGCCTGCTTACCATGCGTCACCTCCAACCTCTCCTCCATCAGATTCCAATAGATATAACGATATACATGCACCAATGCGCAATCTAACTAGCCTCTCGCTCCTCGCCTTCCCGCTTCTCGCCTCCTCCCTCCCAACCCACACCGCCGAAACCGAATTCACACCTCTTCCCCTCGTCATCTGGCACGGCCTTGGCGACGACTACCTCCGCGATGGCATGAAGCAGCTGGCGTCCTACGCCGAATCAATCAACCCAGGAACCTACGTGCACCTTATCCATCTCGGTGACAGCAGCTCAAGCGATCGCCAAGCCACATTCCTAGGCAACGTAACGGAGCAAATCGCCTCTGTCTGCGCACAGCTCGCGGCAGAACCCATCCTCTCGACTGCCCCCGCGATCAACGCCCTCGGCTTCTCACAGGGCGGCCAATTCTTACGCGGCTACGTTGAACGCTGCAATAACCCGCCAGTGCGCAACCTCGTCACCTTCGGCAGCCAGCATAACGGGATTGCAGAGTTCCAGGAGTGCGCGTGGAATGACTTTGTCTGTCGCGGTGCGGAGGCCCTGTTGAGGGTGGGGAGGTGGTCGAGCCTTGTGCAAAGCCGGTTTATTCCCGCTCAGTACTTTCGGGACCCCGCGGAGCTGGATGAGTATCTTGAGAATAGCAACTTCCTGGCCGATATCAACAACGAGCGCATTTTGAAGAACACATCATACAAGGCGAATCTTAGCAAATTGAACCGTTTCGCGATGTTTATGTTCGAGGGCGATAAGGTTGTGCATCCGAAGGAGAGTGCATGGTTTGCCGAGGTGAATACGACGACCGGTGAGGTCACGCCGCTGCGAGAGAGGGAATTATACAAAGAGGATTGGTTGGGACTGAAGGAGTTGGATGAGCAGGGCAAGTTGGAGTTTGAGACGTTGCGGGGAAACCATATGGAATTGTTCGATGAGGATCTGGAGAGGGTGTTTACGGAGTACTTTGGGCCTGTTGAGGTTGAGCTTCCTCCTGCTCAGGTTCTTGTCCAGCAAAGTCATTAGTTGCTAATAGCTTGCTTTCATTGTTAATTGATTATACCCATACTGCTTGCAATATGTGTCTACTACTCGAGGACATAGAACTTATTTCATAACAGCATGTATACCTCAGAAGGAAGCAAAAAGCCACATAAAAGGTAGAAGACTCGACTCTCAGACAAGCCTCCGTAGGGTGATACCTTTCTATCTCAAGAAACCTTCTCAAACACCATCACATGACGAATGCCTTTCCCTCAATGGTAGTCATCCAACTCCCACTCCCACAGCGCCTTCACTACCAGCCGAACAATATTTTTCGGATCTTAAACATGAACTGGACAGGAGGTCGTCTCCGCCGCCACTCGGGCCCCAAAGACAAATCCCGCAAGCAGACGTTCAAAAGACCTACCACGGCAAGCAAAGGTCCCCACCAGATCACACGCTTCAATGGCCTTGGCCTTGATAAGGCCCAGGATATTGAGAAAACTGGTGGGGAACCGAGCAAGGGCGCAAGCCAAAGTCAGACGGTAAGCTAATGTCTGAATGCTTTGCTTGGATCAATGAAACAAGACAGGTAGCGGCCGGTACTCTGACCTAAGCCTGTACATCTAGACTGGAAACCCTTCACTACTACCTCCTCAATCTCCGGCGTCACAAGGCCCATCCACCCGTCTCGGACAAGTAAAGCGGCAGCTACTCGAAACAACAGACTGGGGCGTCATTGGCGCAGCACGGCCAGTTCAGGTCTCGTTTACGTCGGAGGAAGAATTGGAGCGGTTTGGCAAACGAAGGAGACTTACCGAAAAGGACTATGAGCGGTTGAACACGACTAAGTCTACGATGTTGGCGGCGTCGCGCATGGGGTTTCGCAAGGAGGGAGCTGTACAAGAGGATCTGTGTGAGGACTTGGAGATTAGGATTAATGGACGGCGGCTTGGGCAGGGGGATAAGGGTTCGGATGGAACGGGCGCTCGGGGTGACGGAGCAGTTCTGCCTGATGTGGCGTCTGAGCAATATGGACATGGGTTTGGTCAGCATAATTATGGTTCCAATGGTGGGATCCCATCGGTCCTTGAAGGACCTTCGCTCGAAATGGCAGCTTCGCAGTATGATTGTCGTTCCGGCCGGCACAATGGAGGTCCGAATGGGATGGGGATTCCTGATAAGCGAAGAAGTGAAGCCGGCATGGTGTCTTCGTCGCGTGGTCCGGGCCCTGGGCAGTTGAATGGAGGTGTACGTGGAAAACTTCCTTCCATTGATGAGGAAGACACCCCTTATGAGATATATTCGCACTATGGCTATCGTTTTGGGCAGCGGGAGAGTGATGCTAATCCATCCGTTCATGACCGAAATAACCGCAACGTGAGATATTCACAGGATGGCCTTCAAGTCGGTCAGCAAAACAGAGGGTTGGGTTCCGGCATTTCTTCTGTTGATGAAGACATTTCTCCTAACATCGCACGTCACGGTCAGCCAAGTGGAGGTCTTATTCGCAGGGGTTCTTCCGTCGATGAGGGATTTTCTCCCAACATGGTATCGTCACAATCAATGCTGCTAGACCATGAGGGATCAATTGCCTCAAACAACAGAGTGAGCGGCCAGGATTCGCTCGCGAGTATGAACAGTGCAGGGCGAAGCGGCAGTCTGTCAATGTTTTCGGACGTGTCTCAGCTATGCTATGTATCGGATGTGCCCGGAATGTTCGAAGCCTCTGATGCTCAGGATATCTTCCCACGCTATGAAGAGACAGCGGGCTCAATGGACTGGGCCCCTGAAGAACCAATAGAGCCTTTGCGGTCTCAAGGAAGCAGCTTGATCATACCACCGCCAGAATCACCCGTGAGACGACGCTTCACAATCGACGACCAAGCTGATGTTGAGCGGCAAGAGAAATTCATACATTCTTCTGCGGTGGTAGAGCCTTCTATAGGGCAGGGGTACGAAGAGCGCTTTGGAGCTTCCTTCTCTAGATCCCCGTCGTGGAGAGCGGAGGCTGTCAATCGACGAGGCGATGCGATGAAACCTCCCTCAACAATGCCACCTTACCCCCGGTTCAGTTGGCTTCCGGATTCCGGCCGCAGCATGCAGCGCGCGGAAAGTAATGGAATCAATAATGCTCGTTCTTCCATGGCACTCATCCGCGAAGGCTGGACTAGTACAAACTTCTCTCAGTCAAGCAGAGACGTGGCTCCCATAGCAATAATCGGACAGCCTGTCGCCTTCCAAGGTCCTGAAGTACGCGCAGAAATTCATGCGATGAGACCACTCGTGTTACGCGGTATGGAGTTTGACCACGTACATGCATACAACTTCTCATCGGACGAGGCCTTAACTTCACCTCCCGGGTTCTGGTCTCGACGAGTCTAGAAAGCAGGATATGCGAGGCCCGCGTTACCCATCCCGCATGGCCTCAGCAGGGCGAGTATCAGTAAGATGATGCGACTGAGCTGTCAATCTAGATTTATTCCACTCTCGAGCCCTAAACCTGTTATAGGTGTGGAGTACCCAGCCATTTGGGCTGCAGAAGCAATCGAACGAGAACACGTGACTTATATTTCACGTGACTCGCTTCCATGATTTTGGTCCACAAAATCTTCGGCTTCAAAAACACCTTTTCCTCTTTCTCACTCGATGGCTGAGCAGTCGACTCAGCACTAGTGGAGGGCAAATGCCAACACACGAATCTCATGTCAATGAAGGCGAAAGCCCAGCGGGAAGCGATTGGCTTTGTTTCTCTGGTATCGCCATGATTGTTTGTGTTGGACGAGGCTGGATGTCGGATAGATACAGGCCGACTGTTTGCGGGCAAACCGTCTCTCGATTCATTTGATTATCATTTTCAAGGTAAGCAATTATTCAAGCCTCCTTTTCATTATTGTGGCTCGCCCCATTTTCATGATGAGCACCCTACCCATAAAGCATAGTTCACCTGAGATCTTCGGATCGTTGAACGACAACAGTACCATCACCATTTTTTCTGATATCTTCTCTCATTCGCCGGTTCTTATACTTGACATTGAGATTTCTTTTACTGACGAATGAACGCAATATTAGGTCTCTTCAGATAGTCCCAAAGGTAGAAAAATGAAGAATTAATCTCTTGGTTCCCCTGAACTCGAATTTCCCGAAATTTTCCAAAAGAACGCTGGTCGGACGCATTGCTGCCCAACCCGTCCGTGCTTTCTCACGTAGTGGGCTTACCAGCCGTAAGCACCACCTGAAGTCCTGGACGAGGGTGAAAGTCGATGCATCACCTCAAGGCTCAAGCACCAGCTGCAACGTACTTTTTTGCTCTAAACTGCGCATGTTGATGGGTGCTAGATGTGTTTTCAGTGTGGGGTTTGCATCTCGGACACTGAGTCTGGCATCTTGTCCAATGTGATGCTGGCTGCAGGCAGAGGGTCAAACCCCTGTTCCCCGAGTCGACGTGGTCGCGGTCTCAGCCAAACGATGGGGTGGTCAATAGTGGGCGGCTATCACAGGGCGAGCGGGGCAGTTGAAGGGGAACCGGACAAGAGCGTTTACTGGTTCAGGGTAGATCCGGCCGCGTTCCATAGTTTCAAACTACGCTTGATTGAGGATGCATTTGCATCATCATGTCGCTTTTGTCGGGAGGCCTCACCAATCGAGGATGAGGGCCGCCTCACCGCTACAATTCCAAGGGAACTTGATCGGGACGTGCCGTTCCCTGAGAGCCACTCATTTGCAACTTCCACGGCCACGTCAAGACCAAAGGATTTACGCATGTCAAATCACAGCTTGAGCTGCTCGACGCGAGGCAACCTCTGCTCAATTTCACACTTTGTGTGCCCCTCCCCACCTGCCCTGCCGTCATCTGCTCGCCTCTATAAGGTTGCGAAACCCCCGTTTCTTGTCCGATCTTCTTGACTTTTCCTTTTAATCTCATCGCACCATACTCAACCAGGATTACCTTCGACTACTCGCCTTCCAAGGACTTGATACCCCGCTGCTTCCTTCATCACATTATTCCACCTTGAACACCTACCCAAAAGATTAGCCCCTTTTGTTACCTAGATTTGTCACAGTCAAATCTCTATCACAGCTGCTCTCAAGGACCACTTTGTCTTATTTTGTTCTCTCAGCAGTTATTCCCTGTGGACACTGGATAAGAATTGAAAGCCCCTGGCTCATATCCTCACATCGGACTCCATTGGAACCTAATCTATTCCCTGGATCGGACTTGTGCTTGTTTCTTTTCGTTTCTACATATACTCCCAGGCTTTGTGTCTGAGCGTTTATCGACAGATAACAGGTAGTTCCCTCTTGATTTCTTCTCACTATTGCTCTTTTCCTATTTCTTTTTCTTCCTCATGCTCACCTCGCCGTGGATGCAACCTATGGACCATTGTCGACGCCTCGACCAACTCTCCTGGATTTCTGAACTGATGTTCTTCCATGTGCTGGATTCTCATGCTCCCGCTTCGCGGTTGCCCAGAATAATGATGATGCCCTGGATTTTCAGACACTTTCATCCGCAGCGGCCGCTGTGAGACTGGACACTACGAGTGTTGTTTAATGTGACACACTTGCTTCGACATATCTTGGAACCGTTGACTCGGGAGACCTGTCAATTCACATGTCACCTACCACTTCAGACCTGGAGTGGAGGCTTGGAACGTTGCCCTGGAATAACCAATGAATACGTGATGCTTGAAACCTGATTTGACTCCGCCCGGAGTGGAAACCTCAAGGCTCCTGAACCCAGACAGTGACCTCAAAAATATCTCCCTGGACTTCAAATGCTCTCATGAGCTTGCCTAATGTGGCCAACCTGACCAAGCATTTACTCTGACGAACGACAGAAGGAAACCTCAACTGTGCTTCTCATGTTGTTGCACTTCCCATTGGCCCAGGAACAATAATTTGAACCCACTGGATTTCAGCTGCATGGAAACAGTCCCAGCCATATGGAGTAACTTTATCACCTAGGAATAATATCGTCAACCAGGAACAACTATCAATATGACCAGAGGATATTCGATCACCGTATTGTACCCTAAGGCGACTGTTACGTTACACGATCTTCGTCGACCCGATTCACCCTGAGCAGGACGACCACCGGAAAACAACGCCCCGTATGGACCACCTTGAAGGATGGCTCAATACACACTCAACACCTAGACGGTTTGTGATCTCACGCCTCTTGCATACGATGTCCAGACTAACGATCGCTTAGACCCATCGCCTGGATTCCGGATGCATGATTTCCTGCTTTTTGTCTCGCTGTTGTTTTTGCACTTGAAATGTAGCATTACTGACTCGACTTGCTTTAGTGATCCATGTGCACGTCACTGGCACAAAAACTCAAGATGGTTTCCAACATCAAGACCGACCCAGAGCACATGTCTCTTTCACAAACAATGCGTCACATGGACCACCACTCCCAATCAAGGCATATCCCAGGATCACATTTGGCCTCAAGAACCACTCAGGATGATGAACTTTCGAGCCAGGATAACTTCTCCTTGTGTTCAAGTACTGCCCAAAGTCAGGACGCCTCCGACTTGAAACATTGGACTCTTAATGATGTGGATTCCACTGACAGCCATTCCATTTCTTCAACCAAGCCAGAGTCCCCTGCAGTTCAGATGCTCTCCTTTTCATTATCTCAGCATGCCCTTCTCCATGGTGCCATGGGCGCTAGCGACATCATGTACTCGGCTGGTTCCGAGTTCCATGGTCTGCCTGATGTTGAGCAGAACGACATGGACTTCTCCAAGGCCCAGGACTTCAACAACCACTACACTTCTCTTTTTGATTTCTCTGCCTTTGAGAATGATGTCAACGGCCACAATGGCACTCATCCCTCCTGCACTCCAGACCACGGCTCTCCTACAGGCGACAGCCAGCTCGCTTCCAGCGATGCGTGGAACATTGTTTCTGACACGAGATATTCCCAAGGATCAAACATGGACCACTTTAATGGCAACATTTTCCAGCATATGCCTGTCTCTCCCCCATTGACAGAAGCAAGCAATGATGTCTCTGTTACTTCGTCTTGCTCCCACTCTGGTTTCCCAGCTTTCATGTCCCATGAGGATGCCATGTTGAAGGATATCACAACTACCCCCGTTCAAGGAATCAACCTAGGAGATCCAATTTTCCCGCTTACGCCCCCTCTCAACGAACAGGACCCCAACAGGTTAGTTCGCGCAGCTGCTTAATGCCTCAATTTGGTTTTACTCTAACCCTCCCACAACAGGACTATCCGCCCGGTTAAGAATGCACGTAGGCCAGCATTGCAGTTGTCCCCATCCCAGCAATCGGTGAAACAGGATTCCGAGTTTTTCCCACCACTTCCAGTAAAGGAACCCGTCAGACCCAGATCCAAGGATGGTAGTGAGTCGCGAAACCCTCGCGACCACCCCTACTACTCTCTGCCGACCCACAATGATGGAAAATACTACTGCCCATTTGCCAATGGAGACAAGCCTTGCAACCATCCCCCTACTACCCAGAAGTGTGCTTACCAGTGAGTCGAACTCTACCTTAACACTGGATTCAAAAAAACTAATGATGAAACAGTAAATACCTGGATTCCCATCTGAAGCCGTACCGCTGCAGGGCTCCCGCCTGCATGGATGCCCAACTTCAGTTTTCTTCCAACGCCTGCCTCTTCCGTCACGAGCGTGAGGCCCATGGACTACACGGCCACGGAGACAACCCGCACCTTTGCCTTTTCGAAGGATGCGACCGCTCCATTCCTGGATACGGCTTCCCCCGCCGCTGGAATCTCTTTGACCACATGAGGAGAGTGCACGATTATGCTTCGTCCGAGCGCCCAAGCTCGCCAGATGCTTCCCCCACCACCGGAACCACCAAGAAGAAGGAAGCCACCGGTCGTAAGCGACGTGTTACCGGAGTCAGCGGTGCTCAGACCATGAAGCGTACCCGCTCTACCCAGTCTCAGACCAACCCACTCAAGGCTATCCAGCAGACCGTTGCCCACCATGGCCAGAACCTGCAAGCCGCTGAGCGCAACTACTACAACTGTCACGCTCGCCTCCTTGAGCAGCTCAACAGCATCACTCCCCAGGACTCTGCCATGCACGACAAGGTCAATGCCAGCCTTCAGGAATTGATGACTCTTGGGATCACTTACCGCCAGGCTCAGGCCAGCCAAGCCGTCGCCCAGATCGCCAACGGACTTCCAGCATGAATCAAGCAAGATGATGACTGAGTTTTCTTTCTTTAACCATATTTCCTGTGGAGGATCGCCAAGGACCGCTTATTCCAGCATCGTAGCCACATACGGCTATGGGGCACTGATACCCCAAGAATGAATGCTCAACGGTCCATCTTCTCTTTCAGACTACAGGGGATTGCTCTCGTCCGCGTCTACTTTCAAGGAACTTACATAGCCCAGCCAAGGGTACGAAGCAGCATGCTCCGAGGTTCCAGCGCAGTGCAGTGTCTCCTTAAAGACTCTGCCTAAGGGTGGCCGGCCATATGATCCCAGTACGATTCAATCGGCGGGATGCTGAAAAGACCCAGTTCAGAAGTACTGACTTTTCTTGTTCATCTTATTTATCTTCACTTCTTCATTTTCTTTCATGGAAATGCTTCCTTGTTTTTCTTCCTTAGCTTCGCGCCATACTTCTCGCGTGTGCTCAATTCTTGTATCATTTTGCATTTACTGATTATATTGATTTGGGTGGCTTCTTGGATTCTTGCTTGCAATGCGTGCTTTCACCTCTCTTCCTCTCCCAGCAGCCAAGCCTGTGGTTCTTGAGGCGAAAACAAAAAAAGGCGGATTGATTTGAATTTTTTTTTTGTACACAGCGACAGAACAGCGAAGCGACAGAAACGCAATGCAGGCTCAACAGGACGGACACTTGGGATTGGATTTCGTCATTTCGGGTTTACTACTTACTATATAGACATTTCGGTTTATGTTTTTCTTGTTGTTATCTACCTATACATGTGTTTTTAGTTAGTTCCGTGTGAATAATTTCTTCTGATTTTGGAATCTTGGGTTCCTCGTCTCTTTCTTTCGCATGATTTTTTATTGAGTTTGGATCTGCTCTGCTGGCACAGGGCGATGTACACTTTGTACACTTCCATTTACTCTTCTCCAGTATACCTACCTAGCTACATTTCGGTTTATCAAACTCATATCACAAATATATCAAAATTGTCTTCCAGGTCGAGTCTAAAAAGCCACTTTATGATGCCAAGATACTTTTTTTCCCCCCAAACGCCGTCTAAATAGATCATCAAATCGTTATTGTCTCTCCCTGCCCTCGCTCACCCACACCACCACGCACTGTCTCATCCGTAAATCGCACAAGGCGAAGACCAAGAAAGGAGCGGAATGGACGGGACTTGCGAGGATTGATTATCACCGCTCCTCAACCTCATCCGCGAAATCCGCATTCAAGAACCTCACAAACGCATCGGGGATGTCCGCCTCCTTGAGCGCCCCGCCCTTGACAGCCGCATGCGGGCCCGCGATATACGCCCTGTTCAAGGTAATCCACTGCCGCCGGAGCCTCTGTAACCGCGGCAGAGCAAGAATGCCCCCCGCTGCGGCAAGATCATCTGTTAAGGACGCGGAGGCGATGTGCGAGGGAACGAAGATTGGTATTGTGGCTTCGGGGACGGGGATGCGGATTCCGGGCTCCTGGCGGGTAAAAGTGTCGGTATCGGTGTCTTCGTGGGGTTGCGGGGTAGGTCGTTGGGAGGATGCGGCGGCGAGAGCGGCTTTCGCGGAGGGGTTGGAGAGGGTAAAGGAGCGGATTGCCTGGATGATTGCGGACGTGCGCTTTTCTAGGTTGTACAGGGCCGAGGAGTCGGTTGAGGTTGGGAGGACAGTGGCTTGGTGCGGCTTTATTGCGACGCGCGGGCGCGTGAGGGACGAGCGGGCACCACCCTGTGTTGTTGTTATACCTGTTGCTGTGCTTGCGGAGGAGGAGAGGGTTGTTGAATCGAGGGCTGTGGTGAGCTGGGATACGGCGCTGGGCTCGTCGGGGTTTTGCGTGAGTGTGGAGGGATGTGGGAGGCCTGTTAGGGCTGCCCAGATCTCGGCGATGGGTGGGGTGGCGTCGGAGTAGGGAACTGTGAAGAGGGGTTTGTCCCAGCGGCTGTGCATGGACGGTTCTTCGTAGCGGAAGATGAGGTTGTTAAGGAGGTCGGGCGGGTAGGGGTCGCTCTCTTCAGCGGTCGTGCTAGGGGATGAGGATAGTTGGTCGGTCGTGGGTTCGTCGGAGGAAGAGGTCTCCTTATCCACGTTCTCGTTCGATTGCGATTGCGATTGCGTCTGCGCCCGCGACTCCTTCCTCCGGATCCTTCCCTCATTATTAGCAACACACTGGTCAGTCGGCGTCCCAACATGAACCTAATTCCGCAGCCATTAGCCCTCCTCAACCACAAGAGCAGGCGAAAAACATACCACACAACACGTTGTCCCGAGTGCCTTCGCCTCACACCAAAGCTGATACCGGTAACCCTTGATATAATTCATCCCATCGAGAATGACCAAGCTGTCGCGTCCGAGCGCCCGCTTCGCACGGGTATACGCCAGGCCACGCGCCTCCTTCTCCGTGCGCGCGGTATCGTATACTGTCCGCGGATAATTCACATTATCGTGTGTCGAGACGATGTTGATTTTGTACCGGGGTTTGGAGGACGGGATCACGCCTGTTTCGAAGAGTGTGGATTGGGCTTCTTCCAGTCCCACGGCGAGTTGGTTTGCGCGGTGGGTTAGACCTGAGCAGGGGTAGCCGGTAAGGATTATGAGCTGGAGAGTGCGATACCATGTTAGAGCGGGGTTCAGTGCAATGAAAACGGGTTCGGAAGCCTACCGGCATGGTTGGGGCGGTCTTGGAGGATATATTGGTTTCGCGAAGGTGATTTTGCTGGGATTTTCTGTTTCGCGGGGTTGCGAGCCACCGCCTTTGCGGCTTCTTTCTGACAGTGCCGGAGCTATTCCGCGCCCTGTCCTGCTAACAACGATCTATACCAGAACTTGGTCGCAGACTCGTTTGGAACAATCTATCTTGTTGGACAGTTACAAAAATGCTAGCATTAACCAGGGCAGAATCTTTGCTTTTCTATGGTATAGTTCAGCTGCAAAACAACGTTATAGGCTATCTTTATTATGGTAGCGAGAACTGGATAAGACCTGCTTCACCTCCGCTGAACAGGACTCTTAAGTATGTAAGGAAACATATAAATATTGGGACACTTTTGTACATTGGGTAGCCTAGAACAGGACTCCCACCAGGCCAGCAACAGCGATAGCACCTGCAACCATGGTCCCGACACCTGCCCTACTAAGCCGTGCACTTTCGGCATTTTCAAGAAGAGGCACACTGACGGAGGGAGAGTCACCGGCGTTTACTAGGAACCATCTAGTGACGTTTCGTAGACGAGGGAGAATAGCCTCGGCAGCGTTAGTATCTACTCATTCGGCGTAGTGAAGGCTGGAGTAGATTAAAAGGGATAGAGAAGGACGAACAAAGAGATATCGCCCTAAAACTCGAGATCGCCGTCGACCGTGCTGAGCTTCGGGAAGTCGATTGATATCCCGGATTCACTGTGGTTAAAGTCCGTATGCGAGAGGAAACCACCATCCTTCTTGATGGTGGTGAGCTCAGGTAGCGAAATGCCGGGACGGCTCAATCAGAACCAAGGATCTTCTCATAGAGATCGTTGCAGGGGTTTACTTTCACATTCTATCTCTGAAACTGATACCACGTGATGACTCAAGCAATGGAGCGCTGATGTTCATTGTGTGGTCTATGCAACCGTGAGTATATCTGGCGAGTTTCTGATTGCAACGGTGCCGTTGACGGTCTGCAACGAGTCGAATGACACGCTGTGATTGATTCTCGTTGGCAGATCGGTGGAACTAAACCAAAGGGAGATAAAGTACGTTTAAAGGCTACCGTATAGATTCATGTTCTAGAGTTCCTTAAGTGTCGGAAACTCCAGGCTGCAAATATATGTAGGAATGTCTATTTCAATTCTCTTGGCAACGACTAACTTGGGCGTAGGAAGACCATTTTTTTTTTAAAAAATCAGACAGTATCTGCAGCATAATCCAGATCGCCCTCTCAAGATCAGGAATCTCAAACGATGTAATTCCAGGCGGATCGCCATACTCGCGTCCGCTTGCAGAAAGCCAGTCGTCGAGCCTGATGATAGTGGGAAGCTCAAATGGCCCAGCCGGGCCCCTGTCGATGTTAATGAATCCCTCCAAAACCTCGCATTTCTCCGCAACTGCCTCGTTATCTTCTTGCGACGAGATGGTCTGAACTGAGCGTCCACAGGACGTCTGTGCCAGGGAACCTAATGATGATACATTAGCAATGCCCACGAGTGGGTAATTGGAGGGGTGAATACCTATTGATAGCAGGCCTAGAGCTACGAGCGACAGCCACATTCTGCCTAAAAGATGCATGTGGTCGCGTAGACACAGAGAGGTCTCAACGCCCGCTTGGGTCTTGTACCTTGGGGAAGGCGTTTTTCAATATTTTTTCTCTGCGCTGGCCTGGCAGAAGCTAGGGCTCGTATTCTTCGGCGCACTTTTCCACTCGAGAGATGAAGCTGGAGAAGAGAAGCTATAATATGTATTGGCATAATACCTTTGTCCCAAAGGGTTGAACTGTGAAGAAAAGAGGTCAAATTCGAGTGTTATAAGGGTAGGTATCGGCGGGACCACGATCTGTGCTGCCTTTCCAGGCAGGAGCCCCATATGTTCCGCAGGACTCGCAGACCTGAGTCATGTATCAAGCTTCAAAGGGTCCTCGTGAATTATTCATGGCTCAAGCAGCTACCACACGTGCTGTGGAGGTGCAGAAGCTGATTTGGCTCTATGTCTTGCTTGCAAGTGGCATTTGCAGGCGAGCCCTACTTACCTCTTCGCCGTACAACAAGACATCGACCACAGTAGATCTCCATTCATCGTGAAGCAACACTGTTGGACTGATTGCGGGGAATATTTGGACAGCAAATGTGGTGCAGATTCGACAAGGTACCACTGAATCGTTCGCTCAGAACCCAAGGGTACGGTCCGGACGTCTGAAGAAGGAGTTGTTCACACTGTCTAGGTTGTTTAGCTCCATGTGAGTAGGGAGCCCCGCGTGATTTCTGACACCAAGAAGTATGCTCATTCCGAGCAGATGGCTCCAGAAATCGAGAGGGTTGCCCGGAACTTGAAGTGAAGCAGCAGCCAGCGAGCCTTGTACGTATATACATCGTTTTCCGGCCTCCGCAGTTCGTTATATGCATGAAGGGAACGAGTGATAACGCGCCGAAGACATCACTCGGAGATAGTAAGATCGATCCACGATCAGATCATGTCAGAGTGGTACGGCTAGCCGGGACCTGCGTAACTACATAGAATTATCGGCTGCTGGTATACCGCCGATCTGGGAGATTGACGGGAAGCAAGTATACGATGTGCTCGGTCGAGGGACAGTATAGATATGGTTTCCCTTTTCCATTGGCAAGACCACGGTTGGTCGTGCCTTCCAGCTCTCCGAGATAGCTGTGCGGTATCAAAGGCAGGTGCGCTGACGGAGCCGTTGGTCGCCCTTCCCTTTTTTGTGATCTATGAGCGTGTCTCAAAATGGCAGGCGCGACCCCGTCGCAACTTCCGCACAGAGCATGGGATCGAGATAGGTAGGCACGAACCAGGGTAATATTCTCAAACGGCAGGCGCAACAGGACAGAGGCTCAGTTGTTCCTCCCTCGCATACCCTGTACGGTCACACTTATAATAAAGAAAGAGCCGCCCGGCTTCTGTACAGTGTAACTTCCTGACTGTGAAAAGTCAGGACAAATAGGCGAATGCGACAGAACGAGGAGCGGCCAATGCTCCCCTCTTACGGTGTATGTGGTAGTGCACCGAATAGGGAAGGCGCCGCCCAGCTCCCTTGGGCGAGATTGTGCCTTCCTATAAGGCAATGGAGGTCAGAGAGGAAGGTACGACGAGACGAGCCCTGGTCATTCCTTCCTTCCCGGTCGACGGGCTCGGGCAGCCGAATTCGAGCTGAGGAAGGCACGACCGACATCGTGCCTTCTGTAATTGTGGAACAAGCAATAGGAAGGTGCAACACATGCTCTGATCCTTATCGTGTGTAAATGGGAGTTCCCTGGTAAGACGTTTCCTCAAGGTGGGGACTGTCCTGCTAGGTGAACGAGGAAGGGACGCATGACTTCCACCACAGAAAGCACAGTTAATCCGGCTGGAGAAGGGTTGAGTGAAATGTTTATTATAAATCTATTACAACTGCGTGAGTCGCTGGTAATGGTTGAGATCTACTCCGTAAGTATCTCATGGGTACGATTATGACTGCAGTTGAGAATCTGCGGAGTCTGAGCCCTAGATATCCTAGGGTGTATTTTTTGGTCTTATAAATCTATGGAAACTGGAGGCTACTGAACTGTCATCCATGTGAGATTTAGCATCGTAGCTGAAAAAGGTTGGCGAAGCCACTGTGGGGGAAGAGAGTGAGCTCGAAACTCAACCAGTATCGGTGCAGCCCAATGGAGCAAAGCAGCAAATGGATTCGAGCTCAAGACTGTCTTGTCAAAGCGACTTTATCATTTTCGAGAGACGTCAGACTAGACATGTCATCTGCATTGTTGCCTGTGGTGATACCGGAAACCAATTCCGATGCAGAAAGATGAATTGAGATGTAACATCTTCGGATCAATGTTCCCGTAACCCGTGAGTAGTCTTTTGATTTCATCGTACATAAATTTATTCTTGTGGGTTCATCCTTCCTCAGAACCGAACTCGAGAAATGACCATGGTCGATTGGATCCGGGAGGCCATCCGACACCCATCTTCTTGACTTGGACGTCTCACAGTTTCAAAACAACCAATGCCCTGGCAATTCCCGGAAACTTGAAGGAAGTGAGGTGAATAAGAAATAAGATCTGCGGCGAAAAGAGGGGGAGCTCCGCCAATCCTGAGTCCCTGACCGACTCTTGCTAAAGCGGAAAAGGTTAAAAGCTCAATACAGTCCATCACTACTCAGACATAGCGGTGAAGATCAAGGAAAAGATACTCTGTGCGACAAACTTGTCAAGTTTCTTTCAAAGGAGCTGCGGGAGGATTTGCAAAAGGATCATAGATTCTCGAATTGCCCAATCAAAGCTCGGCACGGCAACGCCAGACTCATTTTGTCCTTGATTAAAGCGGGATTTGCATTCGTCCTGGCCGTCTCTCATCACCTAATTACCCTCAGTTGAGAGAAGGGCGATAGTTTCGGCACGGCAAAGTTCCCTCGCTCATCGTTTTGGCTCGTATTTGGTGGGCTTCGGCAGGAAAAGCGGAGGGTATCCGTTCTCTTGTGAAGAACGTCTTCGTAAAAGCGGGGGATGATGGCACTCAGAAGTGGAATGGAGCTCCCTCCCCAGCTGACGAGAGAGGGCAAATTCACGCTGACTGTGTCCTGACACCAGAGACATGGCCCCACCAGATTTGTGCTGCAGGTTGGCGAAACTCCGCCGAAGTCGAAGACCAACGAAGCAGTCATTCCACGAGATCCCGACCTGCTGACCACGGAACGATCTGCGGAGTATGGCAGTGGACAAGTAAGGGGACTGGAGATGACGTGATAAACATTCCTCAAACTGGCAACTACCAGTGCGATGGCTGCTTGTCGAGTTCCAGGCGGGCGATTGAGGGGTGGCCAGTGCATCCGACCAATTTTCTCGCGAAAGTGGCGCTATCTTGCCACGCTGAGACCAACAGCGTTTCAATGCCAACTTAAGTTGCAAGTAGAATAGCAGTGAGGTTGGGAACATTGAGGGTCGCGATAGGGCTTTGAACTTGCATTTTGCCCTTTCTTCACCCTGCTACTGCACGTTTGCATGGTGTATGCATGCTAGCTATGCAGAGTGTATGAACAAAGTTAAGGCGGGCGATAAGGGACGACGAGGGAGGCTGCCTGCCCGAGAGTGGGCCCAGCATTAGGATGGCAAGGCCTCTAAAACTGCCGTGTGCGGTAGTGAGGAGACCAGGAGACTCGAAAGTCGAACTGTTGAACCTTGGAATCGTCAGTAGTCGCACGCTTACCATATCTGGGAAGGAGGTTCGAGAAAGAATCCATGTGACATGCGAGGTTGAGTTGGTCTGGGCTTTCCTTGTTTCAGGCGCGCTCATGAGCCTCGTATTTTGTCATGGTGAGGCGGCTTTTTTTGGTGTGAAGAGTCTTCTGCGGGAGTAACTGCGCCGAGGTCTAATCCATGCGATTCATTGCAACGTTTCGTGTTCCTGTTACTATGAATGAGTTTAATTCTATCACACTAGGTACTCCGCAATCTTGCTGCCTTCTAAAGATGTGGCTGTGCCTGATCCACCTCCTGAACATCAGCTCCCGTTACGGAGTACTTCTGGCCTCCAATCATCGAAACCAGAAGCCATGAGCGATGTCGAGGTACATGGCACGCTCTTCTCTGACAGATGGCACATTTTGGTTCGTCCGTTTCCCTGCAACTGTCGTGTGCATCGCTGCACGCTCCTGTCCAACGTCTCCGACCTGTGGCCGTTCGATGCCGACAGCTGCCTCAGTCTTCTCAGGCTCACCAAGCTGGTTGCCCAGGTTCATGCGCGGAAGCCCCGGTAACCGCAGGGCAGGGTCAAAGTTGATGAAAATTATCGCTTGATCACCAGGCTCAAGGTTATCTTTGTTTACCGAATACACAATCGACCGATCGTCTGCTATGGCTTGAACTTGCCCGGTCCGTTTGGAGGGACATAGTAAGTCATTTAGCTCTTGAGGTGCCTCATCTGGTGGCCATAGGTGTACACCGCGGCACTCAAAGCGTTCTTCGCTGTTTTCCACCAAGCTCCCGTCTCGTTCGCTGAGCTCAGGTTTAAACAGGAAACCCTTATTACTTCCTTCCTCCTCGATGGGACATTTTCGCTTCCTTGGTACCATGCGCAACCGCAAACGATCACGAGGCACAAGCTCGCCGGCGCGTCTACTCGGCAGTGGGTCGTTCACAAGATCAAAATAGCTGGATGCCGAGACGTTATATGTGCGGAACTTTGTCTTTGCCAGAATAAAGTCGCGCCTGGGCTTGGGTTCGATATCCCCTTCATACTCAGGATGATAGTGTCGGCGAAGTCGCTTCCGTGGTCGTTCATAATTGGGCTTGCTGTTCTCATCCAGCATTTTCGCCAGCGGCTCGTCTGGTACAGCATTGGGATAGTAGTCGGAGGCTGGCTGTTGCTTGTCAACGTCTGTGGGTGCTGGAAGAGGCTGAATGTAGTACGTGCGGCAATTTTCGCTCCCTCCATCACGCCACTCCCTGCGGCACTCGAGGATCATCAGCTGCCCGCTTGCCTCATCTTCTCTGAGCGAGAGGTCGGACCAAGTATCGTTGATAGGACCCTCGCGATGTTGTCGGCGCCAAGTACGGTGCGGTTTGACCCCTCCATTTGGTATTTGTAGTTTGGGGTCTAGGCATATCCAGACGTAGTATGATGTCCAATCGATTTCTTCCTCTTGAAAGTCAACCAGAGTCGAGATAGCGTAAAGATGATCTTGGTATACTTCAAAGCAGACGGTCTGCCCGATTTCCATACCCGCGAACTTGTCAAGCACGACCATGTTTTCGCTAGTGGTCTTCATAGTAGTGAGGTCTGCACAATTGATCTCCCACTGCGTGTGCCCATGGGTTCCAACAGCAGAATGCGTCCCATAGTAAAGATACGATCTGCTGTGCCGCACGAAGAGTCGCTGGGTAGATGTGAGCGGTGCTCTGAATCGCAGCCGGCCGCTTTTCCCGAAACTTGACCGCTGCTGGAGATCTACAGCTAACAACCAGGCCTCTTGTCTGTCGTCTAGTTCGACCAGAAAAGCAACAATCCAGTCACTGTAATTCATCAGAGAGACACGTGTCATGCCATTTTCTGGATTGCAGTCACGAATTGCACGACGCAGAACCTTGGGGAGATTCAAAACTTGCTCGACGCGACTAGCGCCTCGCACGTCTAGGGCCCGGATCTCATCATTGAAGATGTAACACAGCGATCCTCCGGTGTAGAGGAATGAGCTGCCATAGCCGAGCACCGAGGCCGAATAAGGTTGCGCGGTTGCAAAAGACTCTTTGATGTCGTACAGATGGCCGATTGCCTTGCGGTAGCCTTTCTTGGCCCGATCGGCTTCCCTTCCCTCTTTAGTATGCAGTAGATCGCTCTAAAAGAAGGATAGGGTCAGTTTTTGTTCCACCAGAGAAAGAAATCATCGGAGGTCGACCTTGACGGTGTTTCGAGCAATCGAATCGCTTTTCGTCAACGCATTGATCGACCGATTGACGCGACTGAGATGAATGTAGTCATAGCAATCAAGTTTCGAAGCGACTTGGTAAAAGACGTCGTACGGAATAGAGTCCAAATTCTTGGTCATTTTCTTCTATGACCAGAACAGCGGACCGGCAGCCAGCGAACCAGGGAAGAGAGGGACCAATGCGATGTCGTGGTATTCTTCGACATCGGATCTCTGGAGATGGACAGGACACTCTAATTGGGAGTAACACCCAGAAAGAGAAGTATGGCCCAAACTAGATAGAAGTGGGGGCTCTGGGATACTGAATAAGAGCGGTTGCGGTCCGTGGTGAAGGCTGTGCTTCACTCTAGGTAGGAGGAGTGGGGGTGCAAGCAACCAGAGCCCAAGAATATGCAGATTAGGACGAATGCATTGAGGCATGCTTTAGTACTCGTGATTGAGCCGCATCATTCCTATGGTTTTGGAAAACAGAAATAAATTCCCAATCAACGGATAATGAGAAGTGGAGCGGGTAGAAAGGGATGGCGATCCAACCGTGTGCGCAAGGCTGCGGTGTAAACGAGTCGGACCCAGGGGAGAGTCGCAAATGAGGCTCTGTGGTCGCCCCTCGATTCTCACCCACTAGGTTGCTTTCCTCTTTCACCCACGAGCGATGATGCCATGTTCCATCGTCTCCATTTCCAGGATATTATTGTCATCAGGTCTTGTTTAAATGGATCATCATTTAACTCTATTTTTTTCCTGTTCCACCCACTCACAGCGACAATTTCGAGCCTCAAGCTCTTGTCTCTCCCTCTCTGCTGTTTTGTCGCCAAGGTGGTGCTAGTAAATGCCTCAGCTTACTCTGCTTGCAAAAAATGGTTTCCAGGCGCCAGTGCTAGTAGTGGCAAAATCCTGCCTGGAGTTGACTGCGCATCTCCGAAATTCAAATTCATTGTGGCACAGCCTTAGCCTTGCCTTTGTTACATTTTGACTAGGATCTGTTCCGTCCATATATTTTTTTTCAAGTTTGTGTTTGTGCAGTAACCTGCAGCACCCCTTGCGCCTCCACTCAACATTCCAATCGAAGTGCTTGGCCGTTTACTGATCCTTCTATCTGGGTAATCTATCATCCCCACCAGCCACTAGCACTATTATTTCTCACCGTTCGCTCGCAGCTCGGCCCCTCTTCCACATCATAAAAAAGTTCCACTGCTGGTGTCAGAGAGGCGACCTCATACTGGTCGTGTGATTTTGCGCAGACCTTGACCGACGAGCCAACATATGACCGAACAAGCGCGAGGCTGTACAAGGCTGTGGGATCTTCTCGACAATAATGGTACTTCTCTACCTCTTTCCGGGGGTCGATCTCATCCTTCGAGTGCAGAGCCCGAGAGGCCGCCGTTGCCCCGCACTCTCTTGAACTTTGCTGGGAAGAGAAGTTCTGCCCTCTCGATTGATCGCCGTGATACGTCAAACAAGCCTGTATGTTGAACAGGGCTTGGGATGGATATATTTCTCGACCGAGATAAGGCGACGATTTCATTCCTTCGATGACCATACGACTTCCAACGCTTCCAATCGGGACCGCGTGACAGGATAAAGCCAGGTTTTCCTCGAGGAAAGAAAGAAGTAATTATCAATGGATGGCGAAAAGAGCTTCTGTTTCCGGTCTGTCGCAGGCTACAAACGCTCATCCTAGCCTTACTTCCTGGTTGTTGTCCGCGATTCGTGACACGAGGTCTTAGGCCCTCTTTGTTTGTTATTTCTCCCTCTAAGAGTGACCAGTCCAGACTATCGCCCAAAGATGAGCAATCAGCAGGGAGCCTGCATACGGCATCACTAATTGTAAAGGAGGAGCTACCCCAACAGGATTCGAAGAGGAGAACGTATCTGGTAGCCTTGCCATGGCAGCATGCCACCTGGCTTGAGCAACTCAGATCGGCAACATAGAGTCACACAATTAGTCGGGTCTTTTATCCAGACCTCAACCTGGAGCGTACTTTTACTTCTTTTTTGACTCTTCCGTCACAATCACAATTGGGGTCGTTCGTTGTTTACCTCGCGTCCACGAGCTATTTGAAATTACTCTACGTTGGGCATCTCAACGGGATGGAGTCAGCAAAGCGTTCTAGAACTTCGAGAAAAAACGTTAGAACATTATTCAGTATTCCAGAAAGCTTCCAGACGATTCTCATGTACTAACATCCCGTGACCACATGCGAAGTAAGCAGTGCCCCTCTGCCGTGCTACCCTTCGTTTCAGATATATCCAGGGAAGGGATCTGGGAAAGAACCATATATTATCCGAACGGAGTTCACTGCATTGTTCAGTCGGACATGGTATTAATTATCCCAGCAATAACGAGGCAATTCCTAATCCCACCGCGATCCCGGCACCTACCACCTTTGCGCCGGCCACCGCATTGCTTGAATCAGAAACAGGAGCAACAGTATTCTGCGGGTGATCCGAAATATTGAAAAAAGTCGCCCAATTCAACCTCTGGCCCCTCCCCTCTCTCTTTCCCTGATATGGGATTTCTACAAACAAACTATCGCGAAGCATATGATAACCATATTAGCAGGGGGCGCCGGGATTGTTGAGATGATAAACATGTTAAAGCACTGCCCTAACACCGGATACGCACGTATAAAGTCCAGCTTCGTGGTTCCTGGCTCCAAACACTGCGCCAGAAGGTTCCGCGCCACATTAATAGGAACCGTCACTCGGCCCAGCATCCGGGGAACCGAGCATTGGATTGTATTGTTGACTATATCAGTTGCGGTGCGGTATGCTGTGCATGTTGCGCAGTAGATGACATTGTTTCCGCCTGGCTTGTCAGTCTTTCTATTAGGACCTTAAGAGGAGGTGAGAGTCATACAGTTATACAACTGCTGGCAAGTATGAGGAACGATATTCTCAAACTCTGGTCGGGTATACTGGAGATAAACATTTCCAAACGTGGCCCCACGGCCTGAAATGGTGCGAATCGCCTTATCTTCACAAAACCGGAACAGCGATGTATCTTTCTTCACACGACTGACGAGGATCGAATCATGCACGGCATGATAGAGGATTAGCCGGTCGGCTAGAATCCCACTCTCGCACTTGGGAACTTTAAGCTCCTCTCCGATGACTGAAGCAACGTCATCACGGTTCGGAAAGTTCTCGAGGAATCTGCGGGCCTGCTTCTTGGGAATCTTCACCTGGGGCGTCTTGTAGAGTAACCAGGCGCCCTGATTCGTGAAAAGTAAGTATTCCGCCGTCGAGGCGTCGTAGAAGATGGGAAGTGTGTCGCTGAGCGGAATGGGGGTCTTATGGAGCGGGGCTCTGGAGGCTGCGTGCCTGGTTGGACGTCAAGTGTCGCGGGGGTGTAGGCCAGCGCTGTTGATAGTACAGTCGCTGGCGCTGCCTTCTGAGTTGGCGTCGCCAATGGGGACTTTGATTCGGGAACCGTGGGAGATGTTGAGGATAAGGGAGGTTGCGGTTGTATGGGCGCTGCCGCTGATGGCGCGGGTTGCGGGCCATAAACAACCTCTGCCGCAGCTGCCGCTCTTGCCAGTTCCATATCTGCAAGGCAAGCCGGTCTAGTTAATGGGATCTGGCAGCCTTGCGGGCAAGCAAGAAGCTAGATGCTTGCTTACGGAGTATTCAAAAAATTACTGGTCAAGGTGCATCATGGGGCGTCGCGAACCGAGAACGAGCGAGAACGATCTTGATATACGAGAGCTTCATGTTTTCGGAAAAAACCTGAAACAGTCGCACAGTTTCTAACTTTGGGCTTTGCTCGTGTTGAATCTGCTTCGGTTATGTCTGCGCCCCCAAATTTCAGTCCGGGAGGTGTGAATACGAACGCAATCTTCGCTCAGCCTCGAAGCTGATATTGGCAAACTGTGCCGCTCAGCCTCCTCCACGGGCCTGTGCCTATCAAGTTGGGAGATTGGACCATATGCGACTTGGAAATGTATGGCCCGAGGTTGTTTGTCCTCCCGAGGAGGGGAGAGTTGGCGACATTGCCTTTAACATGTTATTCGAAACTCGTATTGCACTGACGCTACTTGAGAGACAAACTAATGCTCCGCCGGAACTATTACCAAAATGCCTGGCTACTTGTGGATCTGGAGAAATCATCGTGAGAGCTACTCTGACCCCTGTGATCCTGAACCGAAACCACCATCCTCAGCACGGCTGTTCGAATTTCAGATAGAAGACCGTTCTTTATACTGCCGGCGGGCATAAAACTGGTATCGCGACGAAGTACGCTCTCTAAATGTCTTCCCAAAACGAATGAAGACTCCAAAAAGGCTCAAAAGGGCGCAAGCGATCAAAAGGATCGTGACAAGCACATACTTCACACCGATCGTGTCGATCCAAGGTGTCAGAGCGAAGATGAAGGCCGTGCTAAAGGCGTTTCGGACTAAGGTAACGCCAACCAATGCGTCGCCGATAATCTGCCATTTGTTAGCTAGCCGTCTTCTCTGAATATGGCAGTGGGCTCAAGCTCACCTCTTTATAAGAGTCGGTCAAGTATGTGATGATAAGACTATTCACTGGCGTAACCCCGATATTGTACAGCGCCAACCCAACAGCGATAACCGGCCACGCAAGCTGATTATTCAACCCAATCCCAAACAGCAACGCGCCAGCCGGGATGAAGGGCAGGAACGGGACGACGCACCAGAGCCGTACTTCAGGGTCATATACCCCGTCACGGCGGCGTGAGATATAGACTATCCACCAGTCGCTCAGTGGCCCGGTGATCAGAGCACCGATAGTCACACCGATCATTCGCGGTAGGTGCATCAGGCCGACTTGGTCGGAGGAGAAGTTGTACGGCGCCTCGGGAAGGAAGGTGGACATTGTTGTTGACATGACGTCTCCGAGGCCTACAAGGATTCCGTAGACCAGGGCCGCATAGGCGATCGCGGGGATTGTGGTTAGGAGGATGAGAGGTTGGTAGATGTGGCGAAGGAAGGATTCGTGAGACGAGCGTGATGAAGGGGTGGTGGTGAAGAGCGCAAGTCGCTGCCAGTATGTTTTTTGGGGAATGTTGCGATTAATTGTGACGGCTGTGCCAACAGTGATGACCGCTGCGCTTTCCACTGCTGGGCTTGCGGCAAAGTCCGCAGTCCCAATGTCTTCCACTGGCTTTTTCGGGAATGAATATGCCTTTTCGTCTCCGCCTCCAGGCGCAGATTCGATTTCACGATTGTCGACCTCTGATGGACCACTTGTCACACTCAAAGGAATGTACTTTGTCTCTTCATACCCAAAGGCGACAGCGAAGATGGAGACACCAAAGATGATAACATTCCACCACCAAACCCACCTCCAGCCTTGGCCCTTTGCGACGAAACCCGCGATTAGAGGCCCCAGATAGGTCGCAAAAAGCCACACCCAGACATAGAGCGTGTTCATCCTCCCGCGCTGGTGGACGAAGAACACATCTGCAATGGTCATCTGCACAATACTCTCTGCAAGACTAGCGAAGAAGCACTGCAGAACATTGATAAGCATCAAGTCTACCACAGTCTTCATCTTCGCAGACCAAACGCTAACTGCGAACTGCACGAGCGTGCTGAGCAAGTACAACGGCCGACGACCGAACTTCAGCGCAAAGGGGATAAGCAGCACAGAGCCGAGTCCCAGCGCGGCGCAGCCAGCGGCATAGCTGTCATTCAGCACCTTGTAGCTGAACCCCAGTTCTTCGTTCATCGGGCCCCAGGTTGGCGTTGGGGCGTTGATGAACTCGGCAACCATGGCGACCCAGAAGCATACGAGCCCCAGGTTGAGGTATTTGCGCCATGCTGGCCAGTTGAGAGGGTCGTTGGGATCGTCTGTTGGCCGTGGTTGAAGGATCACATCTTGCCCGTCATGGATGCCTTTCTCTTCGAGACGGACTGTGCCCGGGGGCCACATGCTGGTGCTATTTGTGCTGGCATTCGCAGTTGGAGACATTGTGAACGGTTATAAGGGCAGAGCCATGAAGCTGTGGATAGAGATCCTCAGGTCAACAGCAATGGGAATAATATAATAGATCAACCTCTGAGGACTGAGGAGTCAACGAGCGTCCGATTGGTGGCAACTTCCAGCATTTTTTCTTGGGACAGCTTCATCTTCCAATAATCACGGCTTATCCCTGGGTATTTGCCGACTTGGAGAAGTATGTCGAAGCTCTCGGCTGATAAGAAGACCGGTACGACCCGCCAATAAAAAGCCTTTGTGCATCCCCCGCTGGCTGCTTCCTCCAATTGCAAATATACAGCTTAGGCCCCACTTTGGAGGTCTTACGCAGCATGGTGACTCAAGGCTCAAAGATGATATTATGACTTTCTGAGACGAACGGCAGGGGCACTCTCCCAGAGTTGTCGGGACCAGCCGAAGCACCAGAACATCCGCGATCGCATGGCGTGCTGCCGTGGTGGGGTCAAGTATCGGGAAATATAAATGTCTCCAAAGGAACTTGATCTTCTCCAACAAACAACATAATAATACCGGACGGACTCAAAAATGTCGCCTGGACCAACGACTGCCCCAAGTGTCGAGGAAGCCGTATCGCCAAAATATATCCGGGAAGACTATGGCTTTCCAAAGGAAAGCCGCTACTCGATGTCCTACTGGCTCGAAGGTGTCCAGAGCGATTCTCTCTTGAACCATCGCACGACACCAGACCTGCCTTCGTCGGCAGACATTGTGGTCATTGGTTCTGGTGTGAGTGACTGAAGGATCGCAAAGAAGCTCTCTCTGGGGTACCAAACTAACCGGGCCAGATGACTGGGACCCTCGTCGCCAAACACATTAAAGAAACCTGGCCCGAGAAGAGCGTGATTGTCCTCGAAGCTCGTGAGTTCTGCTCTGGCGCTACTGGCCGAAATGCGGGCCACTGCAAACCAGACCAGTGGCGCGGATTCACTGCGTACGAGGAAGCGTTTGGGACCGAGCAGGCTCTTAAGGTGCATTTGACCATTCCTATTGCTAGTCGCACTACTAACAGGGGCCCAGATTCTAGAGAACGAGCAAGAGACATGGTCCGGCTTGGTGAAATATGTACGTGAAAACAATGTCGACTGTGATCTATGGGTTGGGGACACGTTAGATGTTCCAGTAACGCCAGAGGTCGCGGCTGCCGCAAAGAAGAATTTTGAGAGGTACAAGGCTGCTGGTGGGAAGGTCGACCATATTAAGGTCACGCACGATCCGGCTGCTGCAGCAGAGGTTTGGAGCCCTTTACCGAGTCTGCGACTTAGCTAATAGAATGCAGATATCCCAAATTCAAGATGCGCAGGCATGCTATGCCTGGCCAGCCTCTACTCTATACCCATGGAAGCTCACAGCACATATAATGCGCGAAAATCTGGAAAAGGGCATCAACCTGCAAACACGAACCAAAGCTACAGAGGTTACGCGATCCTCGAAGTCTCCGGCAAAGTGGCTGGTAAAAACTGATCGCGGCGAGCTCGAATGTTCAGTTGTTGTTCACGCCACGAATGCGTATAGCTCTGCTCTCGAACCAACGCTTCGGGGGCTTATCACCCCCACACCGCACATGTGCGATCGCATCATTCCGCCCGTAGCCATTCGGGGACGAGGGCTCCAAAACTCCTACGGCGTTCTCCTCCCGGAAGGCGGCCTTTTCAGCATCAATCCACGGAGTAGTCAGGAAGGTTCGATCCTCTTCGGCGGCAGCAATCCCGGCCAACGGGTGTTTGAGAATTGGATTCAGAAGCACCCGGAGCGAAGAGTCGATGATGGTCTGGAGGGATTCAAGCCGGTCACAGAGGCCGTTCGAACATTTGCGGAAACGGAGATAACCGGGTGGCGGGCGAAGTTCGATCATCACAGCTGGAGCGGGATTATCGCAATTGTAAGTGTTCGCTCATTGCAGCTTTCGATTTAATTTCACCGCGCAAGGGCTAACGATGGAGTAGAGCGCCGACGGCGTACCATTTGTGGGAGAATTACCGGGGCTGCCTGGTCAGTGGGTTTGCGCTGGTCATCAGGGACAGTATGTTTGAACTTTCTGTTTCTTTCTTTATTTTTTTTTTGGCTTCATTTAAGGAGCTTTGAGCAGCAGACTAACCATGGTATCTAATATAGCGGCATGGCACGCATATTCACAGCAGCGCCTGGCTTGGTTAGGCTGATGAATGGAGGTTCGTGGGCGGATACGCGATTGCCCGACGTCTACCAAATTACACCGTCGAGAGTTCAGCGCTTGAAGGGGCTGGTTGAGAGTGGGAAGGTGCGGTCTCGCCTTTGATGTTGGTGGCAAGTGGAAAACATGATAGTAGAAAATGGACTCGATAAGCATGACTGGGAGATGTGGGGTAGTTTGGAGTAAAGACATCTGATCGACGAATGATACATAGAGACACGTGAACTCATTGGAGAATATAAACGGGCCTTTCTTGTTTCGACTCTTGAGTCCTGGACTCTCCCAAGCGAGGAAATCGCCTAAGCACCAGCATGTCGCGAACCCTCAAAGCTCCCAAGGGCCAGCCTTATAGAGCAAACCAGCGAGTCCGTGCAGCGAACAGGACCTTGATTGCCTGTATAAACTGCAAAGAAAAGAAGCTTAAAGTATAAATCTGGTCCCCCTAGTCAGTCTCATAGATATCGACTGACCCAGACCCAACTATTCAGTGCGATAACAGAATTTCGGGCTGCGATAACTGCCACCGCTGGGGCATTGTCTGTCTAGTCGAAGACCCAGCAACGAGAAGGCAGCATCCACGAAACTACCTCGAAACGCTCGAGCAGCGCGTCGCCTTTCTCGAAGATACCCTCAAGCAGTACCGCCCGGATTTGGCGAACGACCACCTCTCCCAGCACACCACCCATCCCCAACCAGAGTCCGCTCGCGCCCAGTTTAGTATGCCCCAGCAAGACAGCGATAACAGTACCGGTACAGGCACCGGACTCGACGAGCTCGCTTCCAAGGTCGGCCTGCTGAGCCTGAATGCCGCGGGAGCAGAGCCTCACTATCTCGGCTCCTCGTCGACATTTGCGTTTTCGCGGCTGATAAACTCGTCGCTGCGCCGAGTGGTTCTTACCAGCGATAATACAACTGCTGCTTCTACGTCCGCTGCCGCAAGCAGTAGTAGTGGTACTCCTCCGTACCAGAATGAAGACCCCCTGTTGTTGTCTTCTTCCTCCTCGTCTTCTCCTGCATTACCCTCGCCGTGCCCTTTACCAGAATACAGTATCGCGGTCCAGCTGAGTAACGTGTTTTTCACGCATGTCCATCCGCAGTATCCGTTCCTGCATGAGCCGACGTTTCGGGCGTGGGAGGAAGCGATGCTGCTGGGTGGAGTTGTTGGAGCGCAGCCGGGGGTTGTTGGTATTGTTGCGTTTGATCCGGTCGCGTTGTTCTTCCTGAATATGGTCAGTCTCCCTCCTTACCGGATCTGTTTATAGGTACTAATGTATATCAAAGGTATATGCTGTGGGCGCGCTCCTCTTACCAAGTGCGGGATGTTCAGCAGAGGTAAGGGACCTGAGATGAGGACAAACTGCACCAAGTCTTCAGTACTCGCAGAAGCTTACTTATATGTCCAGCGATTATACGTGTCATCGCAGCTGTATATTGACCATATCCTCCCGCGGGAGAATCTCGAGACTATCCAGGCAATCCTGTGCTGTGCGGTCTACTCTCTTCGGTCGTCCATCGGGACATCACACTGGTATGCATGTCCATAATGCTCTATGAATGAAGCAGCGGATGGTCACAACTGATCACTAACACACAGGAAACTCGCTGGTTTGGCCCTCCGCCAGTGCATCGATCTCGGTTACCATCGCAACTCCAGGCGCCTCCGGACAACCGCGGACCCGCTGCGCCTCGAGCTGCAGAAGAGAGTCTTTTGGTGCGCGCACTCGCTAGAATCGCAGGCTGCGGTTATGCTGGGGAGGCCGCAGGGGATACCATATCATGAGGTCGACGCGGAGGTACGTGATGTGAACAAACGATCTCGAACTTGGCTCCTCCCTAATCCTCTTCGCTTCACAAAAGCAGTCTCTCTCTCTAACCTGTGAATATACACATATAGTATCCCCTAGACATCGACGACTGCTACATCACCGAAAGCGGAGTCCACGGCACGCCGCGCACATCGCCAACCGACCCCCCGACAACAATGACAAAAGCAATCCACACATTCCGCATTCGCCGTCTCTTGAGCCGAATCCACAGCTCTCTTTATTCAAATGCGCCTCCGCAGGCTTGCTGCACGGGAAAACACGGCCACGCTACACAGATACAGGCCCTTCGCGCCGAGCTAGAATCCTGGCGCGCTGAAATCCCTCCCTTGCCTCAGTATCCGCACGAAGCGCTCGCCCTCTTCTCAACTCCTGACTGGTTTGATCTTGAGTACAACTATACACTCTTACAGCTGTACCGCGTAGAGATAATCGACTACCAGCGCCGCGATAAAAACTACCCCTCCTCGACAACAACAACAACCACCACCACCACAAACACAAACACAAAAACCGAAAACGAAACCGAAACAACCTTCCTAACAGTCCTCCACGCCGCCTCCGCAATCTGCACCAGCTACCAGCGCCAATTCTTGCGCAACAGACCCACAATGAGCAACACCTGGACCGCTCTGCACGAGCTCTTCCTCGCGGGGCTGACGTACTGCCACTGCCTGTGGACGTCGCCGACCGCGCGGCGGCTATACCGACACCGATACCCGGGCGCGGTGAGCCGGACGTGCACGGATGCCACCGTTGTGCTTGTACTGATTGCGGAGCGGTGGGCTGGGGCAGCGGTTTATAGGGATCTTTTCGGGGTGCTTGCGCAGAGGACAGCCGGGATGTTGGATGGGGATGGGGATGGGGAGGAAAATGGGGAGGCGGGTGAGGTTGAGGAGAGTTGGGATAAAGGGGGGACTGAGAGAGACGACGACGGCGAGGAGCAATTCGGGGAATGGATGGCGCGCGCGGCGGAGACGGGTATGTCTGAGGGATTCGAAGCGTTGTTGAATAGTTTTGCTGGGGAGTTTTCGTCCGAGTCTGGCTTCGGATGACTGTGTTGTCAGCGCAGTTGGCGAAGCCGGGAAGTACTAGTTAGCAGAGTATACTTGAGGATATACTGCAGATGAATCTCATTCATCACAAACATGCTAAACGCCGGCGTGTTTTCTTGTTGCCTACCGCGACCTGGTACCTACCAGGGTTGTAAGTAAGCCATCAAGAGTTGAGCAGACCGAGCTATGTCTTTGTGACTGTTGTTCTTCTTCTGATGGGCACGTCAATAGCGATTAGGTTGTCTCAACATGCAAGAGCTAAGCAGGCCAGAGCACGAAAAAGTGGGTTTTTGTAGAATGGAGCCTCTCTAAGGGGCAGAAATCATTCATCAAATCTATATGCTGTATGCGATTTTGTCTATCCAATGCCCCGTACTCGTAATATGTGGTATCGTGTCTATCGTAGCTGATCTTCGGACCATCGGAGTTCGTATCCGAAAACTGTCCTCCGCAGTCTCTCATCCTGCATTCGTTAGCAATGCTCCACAGAAAGATCAAATGTACATACCCCTGGATCATCCTCAAACAGAACTTTGTCCACCAGCTTCTCAAACACCTTTGTAACCGTGAACCCACCAGCCTCGGCAAGGGGAAAGAACCTCTCGGTTTGCGGTAACAGCCACGGCTCATACGGCGTGAAGATGACCAGCGCGACAGCCTCCCGCGTCTTCTTCAGAGTCATCTGCATCGTCTTGACCAGATTCCCATGCTCGCGATGGCTATACACGACATCCGCCATGATGAGCACATCAAACCCTTGCGCGCGCGACTCCTCGTCGGGAATACATTTCTTCAACGGCTCCACGTCCGCACCCCATTTATAGCCCGTAACGTATAGCGACGACGGCGGGTCGGTGGGGATCAGCGAGGCCGAGATATCAGCGTTGTACTGCATGTTGCTGACGAGGTTCGGGTCCGGGTAGTCGGTCATCACGGTCGTGCGGGCGCCATTGATCGCGCTGACGATGCTGGGCACGCCCGCAGCGGCGCCAATTTCGAGGACGTCCTTGCCCGTGATGAGTGTGGGGGCGTTGGTCTCGATGTAGTCGGAGCTTATGTGGCCGGCGTTCCAGAGCATGTTTCCCTCCATAGAGATGTTAGTGCGGCGAAAACAGGGAATTTTGAGGGGTAATTAGTTACATAGAGAGGGTGGCTGCCGACGAGGCGCACGCGCACCGTCTGGCCGGAGAGCATGCGGTGCTCTGCAAATGTCGGCTCTTTCTCTGGCGGATAGAACCCCTCAGGTTCTTTGAACATGTCGCCCGTGTCGAAATCGTCGGCCATTGCGCCTTTTTGGTTTCGCAAACTAGGAGACAGAGAACGGAAGGAATTGAATTCGGACTAGTAGAACATCTGCGCGTAAATTGATCGCGAAATTGATCTCGACCGAATTCTCATCGGAGCAGCGGGGTGATCGACAAATCAGGCTTAGCTCGGGCCCCTTGCGCCGCATCTCACATGATATCACGTGCCTTCCCCAGATCTGGCTCGGTCCGGTACGCGGGTAATTCTCGGCTTTTGATGAATTTCGATTGCATATGCTGCCGGCGATGTTAAAGAGGGGCAAATGTTGATTGTCGAGGACGACCGGGTTGCCGGATACCTCGTATCGATCCTCGGCTCTCGTCTCGTGGAGATTGCTGAATTGGCAAAGGAAAGCGCTTTTCAGGCTCTCAAACTCAACTGAGCCTGAATTCAGGCCAAGTGTCCACGGTAGATCTTGATGTGTGAATAGCGCGTTCTCGGCCCAATGCTCTCCGAGTGCGCAGCATTTCCCATTTACCCGGAGGATTCCGGCTTGCCAGGGTCTCAGATATCTATCGTGAAGAATCCTCAAATAGCCTCGAAATCGCATCTGAACCGACTGTACAACGTTGTATTCTAAAGGACGGACGCTGGGGCATCGGATTGGAGGAAATTCAATCCCGTCGATCACTGTAGTGCAGCCTGTGGGAACACCAGGACCCCTAATCTTGTCAACTCCTAGATTCACGAGAAAACTGGGTTATCAAGAAATCCCCGAACTAAAACGAGACTCTTGCATCAGTTGCATGATCTTATCGCACTGCATTATCCTGTCGCGTCACGACTCGAAGAAAATTGTCGGACTTGCCGAACGTCATACCGCGGTCTACCCGGCCCCCCACGTGGAACCCATATCGCAAGGTCTCATCGCAGACAATCAATCTCTTTTCTCTACTCTTTCACCCTCTTGTCACATTTCACCCTCTCTTCGCTTTGACCCTCATCGCACTTTCCCCATCGTCTTCTATCGGACTCTACCCTAGCACGAGTCAGATCCACTCCCTTTCATCTCCACACCCCGACCAACTCTCTCCAAGACCCCTCCACCTCTTGGAACCTCCCCACCTGAGGTCATCGTTACCTACTACCGTCTCCAAGCGTACCCAAGAGTACCCTCGCTGAATCGAATACATCCTTGGGCACACCGTCTTCCTGTCCTACATACCATCAAGCAACCGTCGAAATGAATACGACCGCAACGAACCTCTCTCTCTCCGCCTCGAACCCCCAGACCTCCTCCAACCTCACATCCCCCTCCGTGGCCCAACTCCAGACCACACAACAACCGCAATCACAAACCCAAGCGCCCCACGATGCTACACAATCACAAACCACAGCCAACCCCACGTTTTACCCGCACCAAATATCCGGCGCAGGAGGCCCTGCCGCGACCGCCCCTTTTATACGAGACTTTAGTCTAGTCGCCGAGGCCGCGAAACGGGCGCAAATGGCGATTGTCACGAGGGATCTAGAGGGCGTTTCACTATAGATCAGCTACACACAACATACATACACATATACAGCACAAAATCACGAAGACGACGGTTGCGGGTTATTTCACGATGATACAATCAATAAACAAGGCAGACTTGCAAGGCAAATTGCGCCGCTGTCCTGTGCGGGGTCGGGGATGATCCTTCCCCTTCTTCGAGTCGATCATTTCGTGGGGGTGATGTGATGAACAACGAATTAAGCCGGGATAGGTGTCGTCTGGCGTGGGTAACTACTATTGGGTTTTTGACTTGCGATGCACTTTTTCTCATTTCTCCTTCTCTTCCCTGTATATAATTCCCCTTTCTTTCTTTAACTACATCTGCCGCGCAAGGTTTTGCTATTTCCCTCGGTTTTGACTCGATTCAAATGTTTATAGTTCTTCCGGCCCAGGATGGCGTTTTCAAGCATGTTCTGGCTTTTTCTTTCCCCTATATATACTACTACACTTTCCTGCGATACAGTCTAGAAGATGAAGACGGTAATATACACTTGACTTGTTCCATCATCATGAGTATTCCTGTTCCAAAGACCAGTACTGTTACAAAGGGAGGGCCTCAGAAACCAGCCACGGCACATGAGCAGAAGCCTCGGTCTGCTGAGCGCATCATTCGCTCCCGGCCACCGCGCTCACGCTTCAAGAACAACCTGGAAAGTCCACTGAGGAAGCAAAGACGTAGTAGATACAGACACCGACTCTTCTGACCTGGAAGAAACTCGAAAAACACACGCCCATCTCTGACCTTGACAGGTAGTTATCAACCGAAACAAGCCCGGGATTTTCCTCAACTACCCTATTCAGGTGTATAACTAGCCTCGTGTATTTTTTGCGCTCAGGCAGAGTCAGGCAGTGGCATTGAAGAAGGATTTGCTAATAACCACAGAGCTAACTAGTAGGATGAAATTCATTTTTTTTTTTTTTTTCATATATCATTATAAGCATCACACTCCCCTGGGGCTGTTGGGCAGCCAAGAAAAAGAGTCCAAGACCGTTTTCCTCAATTTGCGTTGCTTTGACTTTTTGCTGACTTGCATGCATGCATGCAGGAATTGCTTTCAGGGACCAAACCAAACTTAACCTAGTTTACAGTTACAAAACCCCCCTTGCACTGAAGAGGTCTAGGTTCGCGGGATGGCACGGGTCGGAGGATGCCGACATGAGGTTTCTTATCAGTGCGTATATCTATCTGTTCATTTCCAAGATAGCCATCTCGACGACCTTCGCAGAATATTCTAGCGCGGCGCGGCGGGGAGCTTATCTTGTTTAAAGAATTATGGAGTGAACCGTTGGGGCTAACTGCTACGCTACAGTTACTAAATATATACATAGGGAGAGATTTATATATATATGTACACAGGTGTCTGTTGTCCTCCCGATGCTGGGCGCCGTCTTATGTATGTATTTTTTTTTAGCAACAACCCAACATATGCACCACCTATATCCGCCGTCTTCGTTTCTGGCCTTGGTTTTGGGAGTTGAGGGCGGGGTGAGGTACATCTGATCTGATGCGATGCGGCTGGACGGGCCGGTCAAGCGAGGATCTCGCATTGCAACTGCGAAGAAGAAGAAAAGTTTCACTACCAGTATTACAGTACAGAAGCTCGGAAACCACGCCTAGTACCTCAGGCTCAAAGGCGCGTACGTAAGATTCGTTTCGTGAACAGAGACAAACCAACCTCCACCGGTGTAAGATGACTTGTAAAACTGTATTGATTAGGTATGTACTTGGATAATGTATCGGAGAGAAAACGCGAAGCATCCCAAAATCCAACCCAATCCACTGCCCGGCCAGTAAACCAGGCGAGTGGGTTTATGTACAACAACAAACTCGTACTGGAAGACGAGGATAGAATGATCATTGAAATAGGTAGATAGAGCAGCAGCAGCAGCAGCAGCAGGAATCCAACCAATAGGCCGTTGAAAGAAAGCGATGTCATGTCTAGATACGAGAAATGATGTTCAAACAATTCGAGTAAACCTCCAGGACGCCCAAAAGATGCTGAATCGCAGGTAAATGCATGCCGGTGACCACGATTAGAGAAAACAAAAAAGGGAACAAAATCGCATTGCAGTGCTTTTCAATGATGCTGAGATTGAGATTGAGGTGAGGAAGGAAATGGCGGAGCACAGGCCGTGTATGTACTTTGAAGAGATATCGGAATCAAGAGGTTGTTTGGTTGGTTGGTATTATCGTGGCGATGTATCAGGCCAATTATGAGGTATTTCGGCAGTGATTGTTGGTAGCAGTGTAATGTAGCGTAGTGTAGTTGGAGGTCGGTGTGGTTGGTCTTGTGCTGGCGTGATCCGAGCAAAGGCTAGTCAAGCAGTCGACATGTCACGGCGATATGAAACAGACGGATCCATTATTGAATTTCTGCAGGGGTGCCGATCACCCCTGCATGTATGTATGAAGTATAAATCCAAAATCGTAGAAAAGAGGCCGGTAAACAGTCTATGCTAGACTAACTCGATGGGTTGGCCGGCTAGCGTCAAGCAAGGAGTAAGGTTAGTTGGCTTCTAGATCTGGTTCGACGACCCGATCAGATTCGGCTGCGAGATGCTCGCGTTCCCACCACGGTATCTTGCCTTTCTCTGCGAGAAACTGAGTGTCGAGAGTCGTCGACTGAGTCGTCTGAGCGGTTTCATAGAAACGTCTTCGGGGATAGGCGGCACTGGAGGTTTCTCAAACTCGGGGCTGTTGGCACCGGATCTGTGGCCGGCGGAGACTGAGCTAGCGCGTGAGAATCCCGATCCCGACGCCACGCCCGAGTGCACGCTAGCGTTTTCGCTCAACGTCGGCATCGAGCCGTTGTCGAAGAAGAATGATGAGAATGTCGATTGCCGGCGAGCGCGGATCGCATCTGCGCCGCCGCGGGCCTGTGGTTGTGTGAAGTCTTCCTTAATGTCGTCGAGGGCGCGCGAGAAGCGGACGAAGCGTCGGGGCTTCTCGGCGATGGAGGGCTCGCGCTCTTCCAGGCCATAGATCTGCAGAGGAGTTGAGTCCGGGAAGTCCTGGTTCAGCGGTGTTGAGTAGAAGCGAGGGTATTTGGGGATTTCGACTCTGCGACGGGGGATGGATGGAAACCAGGAGTAGGAGGTGACATTTTGGTGAGGGCTGATGGGGCTGTCGATGGAAGACTGGGAGGAGTTTGACGAGGTGGATGGGAGGATCATTTTGTCTTGATTCTTTCTTTCTTCCTTAGTTGTCGAGAGGGGACTGGAAGTGTCGTCTGTGTTGTTATTGAATCATATATCTGTTGCTCACTGTTCAGGTCACTGCGCAGCACCGACCAGACAAAAGGGCAAAGTCCAGCAAAACAACGGGTTCCGGGGGATACAAATTAATTATAGCCGAGTCAGCGAGTGGAGGAAGGACCCGTTGGCCTGGGAAAAAAAATAAAAAATAAAAAACGAACAAGAGGAAAAGCAACGAAAAACACGACTAAGAAGAGGGTGTGGAACTGTCGGAGACGTGCGATCTTATGGAGCATCCAGTTTCTCATAGGCGGAGCAGCCTCAAGATCTCTGGTTCGCCTTGCATGGATCTGATCTGTACTCCTTGTCTGGTGCAGTTTGTTGCAGTCGGAGAGAATTCACCTCGAACTCTGCGCATACAGTGTGCCCGCATGGCTGGCTGGCTGGCCATCCCCATTCCCTCCATCCGGTAATACTCGGTAAAGGAGGTTCATCAATCTGATGCAAAATTTGCCTCATGCCAAGTTTGATATTACTGTCTTAGTCAAGATCAGACACTGACTCGAGGCTGACTGTCTGAGCCTTCCGATTTTCCGACGACGGGTGACCTTGAATGACGTGGCTTTGCCCAATCATCCCACGCGCCCGTTCCATATGCTCCGGAGATGAAAACAGTGTATAAAGCTAAAAGCCGGGGAGCTCGAAAAGCATGGCATACGTATGGAGACTCGTAGGTGCGAGCTCAGCGCACCGTGGAACCACAGCGGAACCAACGGAGTCGGCAAGAGCAAATCACGACATTCTTCCCCTTGGATGGAAGGATTTTTGGCATTTGCACCGCCATCTTGCAAACATTCCAACTTCAGCATTATTCATCGAACTGCAGCGCAGTGTAACTAACCCCTGTCGTTGGCATTCTGTGCCAAAAAAAGAAAAGGAAACCGCCTGCCACCAGAAATCACCAAGCCTGCGTCCCAGCCAACCGAGCGCGCAGTGGCGGTTCCAAACTTCCAATCCGTCGATTTAGCGCAGTGGGGAAGAGTAAGATTTCGAGGCTAAACACGGAATTGTCTAGTTTACTGCCACTGTTTTCTTCCCCCTTCTTCTGCCGCGCTGTTGAAATCACGAACTGAATGGTGTTGCCTGCGTCCGGAATCCACGGTCGCTTGTCTGGCATGCCATCTGCACGGTGAACCCGTCATTGGAATGGCGCGAGTTTTTTTTTTTTCTTCCCTTTGACTCAATTTTCTTTCCTGGCGTCGACCCACTCAGTAACTGTTGTTGTCGTGCTTTTTCTCCCTCATCGTCTCATCTCATCTCATAAGTCAGCGGGAAAACGAAAAAGTGGACTGCAAAAAGTGGACTGGGTCACTGCCCGGGCGGGTGTGGGTTTCGGCGGGAGCGTGGGAAATATTACAATGTTATTGGCCTTAATGTCTCGCTTTCTTCGCCTCGACGTTCCGAACATGGAAATCAAAGGGACGTTCATTGTACTTTCAACCTTGGGGGTTGTGTGAGGTGCGGGATAGGGGCACATCTTTCGGACAGTACTGTCCGATATCGAAGGCTACGTTATGAGGTGACAGGATGAGATGAGATGATGAGAATGTCATCTGACTGGCACATCTTCCACCCATGCCCCCAGTCTGCCTCGTTGTCCGCTCGGAATATTCTCGAAGAGATGTATGTGCTGGCTATGCCACCTGACACGGCAGTACCTACCGTACGCGGTATCCAGAGGAGGTAGAAACTACTGCAGGTGCACTCCGGACTTTGCCTCCGATTTCAACTCCGGATTCGAGTGCGAGCCCTTGACGATCACGGTGATCAAGTTCCATCTTCAGTTCCGCGGAGCATCAGTTCAGCGTGCTGGAGATCCGAAAATCCGTCGCGACGCTGGAGAAACTCGTCGCCAAAGTTTCTCCTCATTTTCGGTAGCTTGCTGACGTCACAAAGCTTATATGAGTTATGGTTCCTATGGAGCTTCTTGCGACTGCGCTCGAAGAACACACATGGCTGGGTGCTATCTACAATTACCTCAAGGAAAACGGACTAGCTGAGGATGTTTCTACAAATGTGAGAGACATGTCCAAGACATTCTTCGGTTCGATCCCTGGTTCCCGTGGTTGAGACATAAACGTACCATGGACGAAACCCCAAAGTTCTCGCCTAGACCACGTCTCATGGTGGTTGTTGGGTTGGACTTTCTGGAAGGTTCAATTCGTGGACCAATAGAGGTGCAGTAAACATAGGGGTATACGACTATACGGCCTTTATATTTAGGCTCTTGCGTGAGCTTCTACGCGGACGCTTACGGGGAACCAGAACTCGGCTTGCCGCGCGGTTACGCTGGCCTTCTCAACCAATGGTTTCGATGGTCGTGTTTCATGATCGGGTACAGAGCAGTAATTCTTCACTCACGCTTCTTCTAGAGCGAAAGTATGGTACCAGCACCAGAACACCATGTTCCTGTTCCTATGGCCAGACCACGCACAATACAGACCCGCCAACGCCTCGAATGTCGGATAAATAAGCACCAGTCTCAAACTGCATGTGTCTGGCCTATCTAAAGAAACCAAAGACCGAAAAACTCTAACCATGACGCGTCCCGTTCCCCAACAAAAATCTCACATCACGAATAGTAAATTGGTATCTGAAACAGACCGTTAGCCACCACTTTTCGGCTAGCGCAACATCTGATACATGCAGAACAGCTCCCCGCAAATGGGGAAACAAGAAAGACAAAAAAAAAGAACAGGATTGAAGACAGCGTACCTAGAGGATGACTACAGCTCAGCTGCGGTTTCTGCGTGTACTTGCCCTCGAGCTCCGCCCGGATCAAATTCAACAACTGCACGTAGCTCAGCTGCGGATTGCGCTGTAGCACCTTGATAAACGCCCAGCTGAGCGCGCCACGGGCCTCGCCGTCTTGGAATGTGTCGGCTCTGTCGTGGGGATAACACGTTAGCTCCAACTGCCACTCACTTTGACTCCCTTCGCAGATCAGCTAGCTCGAACTAGCTAGCTAGCGCCGACTCTAATTCCGGACTCGGAATAGGGTTGCTAGTCTAGGTAAGGTAGAAAGGAAGGAGAGATACGGTAAAACGTACGAAGTCTGATCATCCTTGGACCCCGAGAACATGACAACATCCGCGGGGGAAGTCTTGGTGCGCATCGTGCGCTCTCTCGCCGAGCTGCCGATCGCGGCTTTCTTGAAGAACCCGATGGCCGTCTGCGCCATGCCGCTGAGGTCGCCTTGGCCATAGGAGGTGATGGCTGAGAACAGGTCTGATGCGGCTTCTTTGGCGAGGTTCGGTTCTTTTAGGATGCCCTGCTCGTAAATAAGATACTGTTAGCTTCGGCTTCGCTTGGCTCGGCCTCGAGAATTGAGCCTGAAGGGATACAAGGGGAGGGGCGCCGAACCTGTGTGGAGTAGACGTAGGGAAGGTCTAGGGCGGTTCCGGAGTGGCACGAGTCGAAGACTGCTGTTAGGCGGACACCGGGCTGTAGGGGGCGGACCCTGTAGACTTAAAGTTAGTATACTTTCAATGCTGTCGAGACGGATCGGCTGGCGGTACGTACATAATGTCGTGCATGTCGTCGTCCACGATGTGGCCGGCGGTGCGGTAATCTACGGGGTATATCACATCATCAAAGCCTAGGACAGCAACCATCAGCGTTTGTCCGGACTGCTCATAGGGAGCATGTGGGGGAGATAGAAAATAAGCTTACCGTCATCCTCATCACCATCAAGATCAGGCGTTCGTCCTCCGTGACCTACAACAATCAGAACCAGTCAATCCACATATCCAGAAAAGAAGAGAACCAGTCAGTCGTATACCCGAAAAATGAATAAAAAGCGAATCATTCGGCTGTGCGCCATGCACAAGCCACTGCATCGCGCGCAGGATATTCTCCTTGTTCGGCACACTCTTGGGATTCGTCTGGTCATCCGTGAGGATGACCATATCCTCACGCCGGTAGCCGTTCCGCTCGTGCAGGAACGCCGACACATTCGTCACGTCGTTGATGCACCCCTGCAGCTGGTTCGGCTGCCCGAAGTAGTTGATACCGATCAGGAGCGCTTTGCGCCGCCCCGTGCAAGCCGAGTACTGGAAGCGGTAGTTGGAGGGCGCCCCGTGCCCGAATTGCTGGAAGTCGGTTGGTGGGCGCGGCGGGAGATTGGGACTCGGGTTTGGGCTGTGTGATGGGGTACCCCATGGTCTTTGTGGTGGTGTAGGGGAGCCTGTGATTGAGGGTTAGATTAGCTGGTCCTGCGAAAGAGTGTAAGTAAGTGGTGTCTGGGGAGTGCGTACTTGGGTACGATCTCACATCGCCGCTCGGTGGCCTAGGTGGGAGCGGCGGTGTGCCATACGGCGAGGGCGCCGAGTATCGCGGATCGCGAAAGCCCTGTTGGGGAGGAGGATAGTGCTGCTGCGGTTGGGGGTATGCCCCGGGCGGCGTGTAAGATTGATGTGGTGGCGGGGGGTACCCTTGCGGCGGGGGGTATTGGCTGGAATATACAGTTAGCCTTTTTTTTTTCTACTGAGGACGAGATATGCGGATCGGCAATATGCATACCTGTAAGGTTGGGGTGGAGGGGGACGGGGTGCCCAGTGCTGGGGCTGGCCGTTCCAACTCGGCGGACCAGGCGGCGGCGGGTGGTGCTGGGGATGGTGGTAGTACATCAATCCTCTGGAAACAGATGTTGGTGGCAGGGAAGAGGATGCAAGATTGGGCTCAAGCTGGCCACTTGTCTCGTCGAGGCACAAACAATTTCGCGGAGAAAGCAAAGCGGTGGTGAAGGTGAGCTGCCTGGGCAGCTGGCTGGCTGGCTGAAGCCTGATGGGCTTCTTATTATGATTGGCAGGTGGAGACGAGCTGGCAGCACTACTCGGCTATTCTCACCCACTGCAGTTAGAAAACACACAGGAATACACTCTGCACGCAATCTGAATATCGCGGGGTTGAGGAAATAAGAACAAGAACAAGAAAAGCGAGGGTATGAATAATATGTGGCCTCCCCCAGGGATTTGAGCCCGTTAAAGTCGATCTGTTGACCGGGCGTTCCTGACCGCGACAGGGCTGGCTGATGCCTGTTCACACCGCACTACTATTCGCCCGCAGCCGCCCAGAGCGGGGGCCCTTCCAAGAGTCTCTCCAGGGCCCCACCCGTAGGGCAGACGAAACGGTTTTCTCCCTCTGGCGGAATCAAATAGGCAGTCGCATATTCTCGGTTTTCGGCAAGGGCGACTTCTATTTCAGTGCTGTACATACGTAGATTGGCGGGATTGACACACACTTACGTAGTCAGTCTTATCTGCTGTTAGTACTTGTATGTGTGCTGACAGTGTTGGACAGGGCGTAATGCTGAGTCTAGTGCTTACAAACTCCATTGAAAGAGGCGATAACTTAATGGTTACTTTGCTTGGCAGAGCATTTTATCGGATATCCCAGCCGTTGCAAACTTACTACATATTACTTATCAGAGTGTCTTTGCCTCTATAGTCTCTACCCGCCGACGCCCCCAGCCCGGCACATCGGCATCCCCGTCCCACCGACATTCCAAGAGCCAACACCGGCCTTCTTTGTCTTCCGTCACTGCGCCGTGTGACGTAGCATCATCACAACTCATCTCACCCATCATGACATCTTCTTTGACCATGATGCCAAGGCTCGACTAGATTCCCCGCACATTAGGATACATTTATACAGCGACGAGCCATGGCTCAGCCGCGGCTGAACCTAGAACCTATGACCGACACTATCTTCATCCCCCGTTCAGCTGCTCTTTTGTTTTAAAGGCTTTCGGATTCTTTTAGAGCGTGCCAAATTCCAGCTGGTTCCTGGGCATCATACTTCGGGAGGCGTTCCCGAACAATAGGAATGAAAAGACCATGCTCCCTAAATTAAACCTTGGGACACCGCGCACCACACGGGGAGCTTATGCTTATTCGAGGCCGGGTGCGCACCTGGCACCCGCGTACGTTGGTAAGTTTGTCGGCACTTTTTCAAGAATTTAGATTCCAAGGTTCGAGGTTGAGGTTCCGCAAGTCGTGATGCGCCAAGGCCTGTTTTGCTTGGTTCGCTTCCGTTTTTTGGGATATCTACCTCAAAGCGAGAGAATGGAGCAACCTTAGTTTTAGGACATTTTCATCCCAGAAAAAAAATCCCACGCCATGTGGAAATTATCTACACATCTGTCTTCATTAATCGATAAAGAAATCCAAAGATAATGAGGAATGATGATGATCCCCACAAAGTCTTTATTGTTCACATCCCTTACCCGGTCTTCTGAAGACGGACCGATCCCCCCCAAGGAGCTCTTGATCCCGGTATACGAGAAGTGTGACAAGATGGATATAATGATGGTTCTCAAAGGATCCGATTTCGTTTTTCGGCGAGTGAAATCAAGAAAGGCTGGTGGGTGACTGAGGAGTGGGCTGTTGCACTTGGTGGCTTTGAAGGACTGCATTTGGAGCTTACAGGAAGGATGGCCTGGTTTCGGATGATGAGTATTAGGGGGCGAAGCGAAGGTGGGAGGAGAGAAAGGGGGATCTTGAGGTGCTTTATAATGGGCTTAAAGCAAGAAGAAATAAAACAATAATGAGATGGAGGATTTAGAATTTAGAAATCTAAAAGGTTGTATTACAGACCGAGCCCTTCTACTACAGCTTACGAGTATCTCCGGCTTTCAAAGTCTAGAAGAATTGTACTACCCGTACATAGCGAGACGAGTTCACCCCATGCTCTTGGACAGGGGTTTCTATACCTCAAGATAGTCTCGCCGAGAATACCATGTGTAACAGCAACGACCAAATAACTGCCAGTGTCTCCTAATATATACTTTACTCCACCAATCCCCCACATGTCCTATTCCCTCGACCGCTTCTCTCCTGCCATACCATAGCACGTAATCTATCCCACGGCGGATGAGGTTTGTCCTGCCACGAATATGCCCATCTAGATGAGACGAGGCAACGCGCAGCAAGTAGAATAAACCGTGCCGGACGGCAGTTGTTACTCTTTCTGCAGATGAATGAATGCGGTCTTGGTGTTCGTTTAAACAGTCCAAGTAGCGTAACTTTCTCCACCTTGCTTTACGTCGCGATGGCACAGAAAGGAGAAACATATAGTCGCCGTCGTTCCAGTCTGACTGATGTACCTAGTCTTCGTTATGCTAGGACTAGTCTAGAAGTTCATCTCGACCATTTGCTGAACGGCGACAAGGAGCTTGCAGAAAGGCAAACTGGCTACACAGGAAGGGCACTGAACAAAAAGACATAACTATATCCAGTGAATGAGATTAAATAATGTCAATGTGGATCGAAAACCTCGATAAGGCTCAAGTGGAGACGGATTTGACGCGTGCTTCGTTCTGCTCTGTTCCGTCGGGCGGGCATTCAGTTTGTCTCCTTCCATCCGTGATGACTCTTCCCATGCGGATTGCACCTTCCTTGAATTGGAGTGAAGCCATTTGCTTGAGGAAGGAGCACCCGGCACCGTGGACCTGAACGGGTCGTAGCTTCCACATCTGATAGCCTTCGACCCGGGCACGTGTCGCTCCTTCTTTGCAGAGGGTGTTCTTTCGTTACGTTCCTTAGAAGGAAGGCATGTTTTATCGAGGACCGAGTTGCTCTTTCTCCCTAATGCTTTGCGTAGCTAGTCAGTCCCATTTTTAGGGCCAGGAAAGATGCAGGAGAGACATGATTCCCTAGACACATTTTGTCCTGGGCGGGCGTACTATGAATTCAGCAGCCCACGGAGCCTACCTAACCATGCGACTTGAATAAGCGCCTAAACTGAACTGTTGGCCCAGTATATAGCGCAACCTTGCCCTGGTGCACGTTGCATTTAGAGTTGAAATCGAATGGGCATGCCTTACGTCGAATAGACGACTAGAAGTTACTTTGCCTCAATACCAGAAAGTTTTGTTTTATGGGGTGGCCAGCCGGGAAATATGACCGTGGGTATCGCATTTGAGGAGGAGCAAGAATGGGGTTTTGGGCATGCGCTCTTCAAGCACGACCGGCTACTCTTCACCCAGGCCGCCATCTGCCCCCTCCCACACACACACTAGAAGGCTTGCACTTGAGTGTACTTCGGTTAAGATGACTGCTTTAGGAGCTGTAGATCTCTGGATGGTTATAGTTTCCTCTTGCATCACGCTCTTTTCAATGACTCCGAACGGTTTCACTGCTTGTCCTCACAATGGCAAAAAGCACACCTAACTCTGGTGTCCATTTGTTGCGTAAGGAAAAGGATCGAGTAACCATTGACGTAATTCAATTATGCTCTCGGGTCCTGGACGGTGTCGTACTGACCGTATGAATAAACCCTCAGCTCCCAGCTCGGCCTGCGTAATTCGGCATGGGTGTCTGACCTCCGTGCTAAGAGCACGAATGTGGACAAAAAGGAACAGTATATGCTATATGTACAATCTGATCACTCTCCCGGAGCTAGCGCGGTTGGTTGCCATCCTTCTTTCTACCTCACACCCACCAAGCCTTCACGATAAGGCACCCCGCCAAAGATAGAACAAGTAACGAGACCCGGCACAGGGTGAGGATGGAGTGACGCCGTATGTAAACCTGGCACCGCAAGAGAGAAAGGAAAGGATCATAGAGGAATTCCGCATGTAGCATATGTCTGTGCTCCCAGATCTTCCTATAAGTTGGCTTGGCTTTGCACCAAGGGGAATACCTGGCGAACATTGATGCTTTATGGGCCCTTGGAAGTATCTAAGAGCTTACTGGTGAAGTATGAATTTCAGAGCTTCCTTCACCATAAGAGTAGATTCGATTCAAATTGCCACTGACCGACCCCTTTGAGAAGTGCCACCCGTCAGTGGCTCTGTTTATGGTTGCAAAAAAAAAAAAAAAAAAGGTAGTGTGAATCCTGTGTGAAAAAGCCTATTCAGCATTCCCAGACTCATCTTGTCCTGAAATCCCGAACGGAAGGAGCTCATGCTTTCCCAACCCAACCCTGCTTGAGTTCCATCAGCCTGGCTCCAGCATGCACTCCAACCAGTTCCTGAACTAGTACCAGGAAGCGGAACAAGGTTCACAAGCTCCATGTCATTCATCTCCGGGAGGCCGCGATTTTTATTCAGAATATTAATTCAGCTAGGGAAAGATAAGTACATAGGCGTTTAAATCCCTCTTCGAATGTGCACCCAAGATGTACTCGCTGGACAAGTGAGAAACGAACAACGGACATGGTTTGCAGAGATTGAGTGAGACACCAAGTATACTTTCCGTCATAACCCTTGCAACCATGACCGCCACTTGCTGGGTTGAAACAACCACCTCTGGCCCTTGTCTTATCCCGAATTAGAACAGGATTGTCTTGCCCGGATCAATTTTGTGCGTGGGCTCTCCCGGGCCGGGAATACCAGAAAAGGATCAGAAGTAGGGCGTACGGATCTTTTTTTGCTCTCCTGTTCTACGTAAACCGAAATGGCCCGAATATTCCTGTCAATCGCAGTAGAGATGTCTGATGGAGGAAATACTCCTTTAATTGCGTCATTTGAGACACCCACCTAGGGTTCGGGTTCGGCCACAATGCGTTTTAGTAGTATCTGGCGGCCTAGCACCAAAAGGCCCTTTTTTCCTTCTTTATCCAGCATGTGAATGGGAGGCAGCCAAACCAGATGCTCTGGCTCTGACTGGCGGTGGCGAGTAGCCACAAGCTGAGTTGGTAATCTGTCCGCCTCTCAAGACCTTGACCATATATTGCCCGGCAGCAGGGGATAATACACCAAGTTTGTTGCTATCAGACGCCATGCTGCGCAGACCAGCTTCTTCGACATTTCGCTCAGCGCAGCGAACATGCATAAACTTTTTTTTATGGGGTCATCGAATCTCTCGGGATTTCGCGCCAAGTGGCGCGATAGAATCGGCATGCGTAATGCGCCAGATCTGGTCCCGGTGACACAGAGGCAAGCAACATGAGAACGAGAGAGGAGGCCTGGCTGACGGCATGTATTTCTGTTGTTCTTTGAACGAGGCCTGCGCAGGAGAGGATGGTCCCAAATCGATGCCGGAGTGGCCTTTCGAGCACCGAAAGAACGGTGAGGGATATTTCGGCACGGGTGAACCGAGGAGGTCCTCTGGAGGGGGTAACGGGGATGTCTTTCCTTCCATATACATATGTAGGGTATTTCGTGGGGATAGGCCTTATTTGACCTGGTCAAAGATCCTCAAGTTACGAGTCTCTTTGCCAATCACCTGAAGAGCCCAGGGTGCACGGCTCATCCTGGAAAAGTTATCTATCCAACCTTAGCGAGGTGACCTAATTCGACTAAAGACAATGAATGGGCTTGGTTATTCAGAGCGTCCCAGAAATACTTTGTTCAACATGAAGCCTATGGCAGGCATCCTGTAGGGATAGATATGGGGCGATCTGATTTGGCTCGTCGATTTTGGTTACTAGACAACACCCACCTTCATCCCTTTCTTGACACTTCCATAATTAGTTTGACTCTGTAATAAAACCCCCCGCGGGCCCGGTAAGATCTCCAGCAGAAGAATATTGGACAAGACCTTGCACCGAGCTCTGTTCAGGGAGATACGCTCGTGGAGTAAATGGGCTTGCGTGGGTCGGGCATGGTGGTTGCTCGCTTTTCTACAACCGTTGACACACCTCAGAAAATCGCAGGACAATCTACTCTGCTTCTTCAGTGTCCTTGACGAAGATTGCAGTCTTCTGTGCTGTTTCCTGTCACGGTGTGCCCATGTCTTCATGCCTTGCGCTGAGCGCCTGCAGTGAATCAAGAGACTGTTTCTGAAGCTTCTTCAACTATTGGGGCCCCGCTTGGTGCATATTGGCGAGCTGCCTTAGTTTAGTCACTTCTACGAAAGTGGCCTAGATTCCGTACACCTTTCTTGTCTCATTCATTCCCCGAGAAACTGCAAAAGTTAGAAGCAAGGTATAGACTAATCCTCGCGGCTTTAGCGGTAGGAAAACGGATGATACTGCAGGCGATGCCCCGGAATCTTTAGGCCGAGCTCACTCACTATTCATGAGTGATCATACTCTGCAGGATCATCTTGAGCTCTTAGTGGAGGAGTGTGAGTTGAGGATCAGATTCTTTTTTGTAGGCAGGGTCAGACTCAAGGACCCACTGATGGTCGTGGCAGACAATGAATGATTCGTGCGGGTGCCCTTAATAAAGACGCTGCGCGTAAGTGTCCCAGCTGCTCGCGTGAGTCCCTAAAGTTGCTCATTATTGGTGTCAGGCGCTGTGCAGGTCGTCATTCTAGGTCTCCCATGAATATCCAAGCCAGATATCGGGACTATGTCTTTGCCTGTAGCCGGGGATAGACAATGACCGAGAAAGAGCATACTTGGGCCTGTGCGTAAGAAACACAAGTGCTAACTTGTTGTGCCCATTTGTATGTCTAAAGTCCTAGTTCTCGCGGGTCCTATCATCTCAGCATCTGCTGTTTCTGGACATTCAATGCAGCCAAGGAACAAACCCCACGGATAAGGCTGTTGAGTATCGGTATTCTTAACCTGACTCTGAAGATTCCCTTGAAGCTGCTGGAAGAGGAGAGGATTCCAATGATATTAGAGGCCTAAAGATGTTCTCTCCAAAGTATTTTCCCTTGTTGGCTCTATCTCGTTTAAAACGAGCTTAGCGAGCGATTACCTGGGTTTTCTCTTCGTTCTTGCGAGAGATGAAGTATTTCCGATACTGGTTACGGAGGGTGCGCTCAAGCAGGTGTTGCCGTGGCTGTAGTTAATTCCCGCCATATGTAACCTGGTAACAAGAACGCTTTCCTGCCGGAGCTAAATCTGGAATAGGCACCTGCGCCAACAGTATGAGAAAGAGACAAAGCTCTTCCACATATTTGCGAAACTCTGTCATATCGAACAGGCATGCATTTGGGATCTTCTATGGCCGGGGGAAGCTCGGCGGTTCCTACTTCTACCACGGACCCCGTTCTTCTGCATCTTGGTGCTGCTTCCAGGGAAGTTGCCCAATTGCAGGACCTTGTTATAGATGTTGGAGAGACAGTGGATAATAGCTGGGGAGCTGTCGGATATTAGCGTCGCTATTTGATCTGTCCAATGAAGACTTCGGTCTTATTTCAAAGGCTTCCCGAGGGCCCTGGATACTAGAGACGAGTCTGCCCTGTACTCGATGGGCCCAAACTGAGGGTTGAGGAGGACGTGGCGTTTGGTGTAAGTCATGGGAAATGAAGACGTAGAAAGAGCGTCAACCGCCGCACATCCTGTAACTCCAGAAATGGGACTGCCATATTTCTTTGTTCGACAGGAAATTTTCGACGCCGTGGCTCTCTTTGACGTAAGTTGTCTAGCCTGGGCCCAAACCAACTTTTTGTTGAAATAGGCCTTCTCGAAGCTTAGACTATACACAATCTGATCTATTCGGGTGAGTTTGGACTCTGCGCATTTATTGATAGCAGGAACGGTGGTACGAGCTGGTGTCTTCTTCCTCGGTAGGGGTTCAGCGTTCGAGGGTGGAACGTACGTGCCCCAGTACAGTAGTCCGCTCTTCCCCGTTGGCACAGAAAGTCGGTGTTGGTTTCGCCAAATTTCTCTGCGTTTAACGCGGTGGTCAAAGGCCTCTTCCTCCGCCAGCGGCCCGGGTGGGTCCAGGTATTCATTCTGCGCCCTTTTCGATGAATGATTCTGGCCGTAGTAGATGCTGCATAGAGACAGGTGTTGCGAAGAGACGCGCACATGGAATTGAACTGCCTGATCGCTGTGGGAGCCCGGACCATAGCAGTCAGATCCGGCCTGTTGCTTTACTTCAAGCTGCAGGTACTCTCCAGGCAATGTTGCTAGGTGCCATGAAATCAAAAATGGCCAACCCTATTAATCCACTCGCTCATTGCAAATATCTACAGTAGCCTTGTGGTCATGTACAAAGGCTGGTAGGAAAAGGGATGCGCGATACTGACGTGACTAAGGAACCCTTGCATAGAAAGGCTGAGCTTCTCATAGGCAGTCGCGTAACAGACGGGGTGCAATTCTTCCAAAAACTAGAAACCAAAAGTCGACTTCCAAGCCGACGAGGCACGGGGACCGAAATGAGGCCTGCCAGATTTCTAGGGTTTTGGCTAGAGAGTTACTGGACGGAAGACAGCAGCCCGCACTACTTCTCTGTGGTAATTAAGAATAAGGTGAGATGCCCTCGCACATATCATCTGTAAGCAGACTGTTCTGCACCACCACCACCACCACCACCACCACCACGCTGACACTGGGCCGTTTTTCTGTCTTGTCTCAAGATGGCCACGCGGGGACCGGCTAGCGCAAGTGTAGGGCCGTTATTGATGATGGGTTCGGGGCTCGCCACCGTCGGAGATTGCGAGTTCCCTGGAGGAATGGATTGCATCCATTTTGATTGACCCAGAGTCAGGTGGATGCAGGATATACCCCAGCCCCGAGTGATGTTAATCAATAGGTGGTGTCGTGCCCTCGAACAGGCGCGGGCAGGCCCGGATAGCGTGCCCGGACCTCTTTCTCCCTGTTGTGGTTATGCCCAGTGTGGAACAGCGGTTTGCCGTAAATACCCACGGGCACGAATGTGCTTCCAGGCGGCCAGGAACCGGGCCTCAAAGAAGGTGCGGAATGACGTGGCCTGGCACGAACAATACCATAGATAGGCTCGGCCTGAATCAAAGAGATGTCGCAAATGTAAACTGTACGGCAGCCGCGGATGCCCTTGGGCCGGGCCGCGGCTTCAATTGGCATCTTCACCTTGTTTGCCATCCCTACCGGTATCTTGTTGCTTGTAATCCTTGTCTCTTTCTGGAAGGTATATCCCAGCAGGAGGCGAAGAAAAGTGATGGTCACCGACTAGTAGGAGAACCCCATCAGTGGGAGCAGCCATCTTGAACCGTTAAGGTCTGAGTGAGTTCTGCGCTGCCTAATTTCAAACACCCCCAAACCCCATGATATAATGGGTGTCAGTCTCATTGAAAGTAAACCATGACCGGCTTTGACCAACAGGCCGCATACTTAATGGTGTTGCTCAGAGTCTAGATTGCATGATCTCCATCCCTGCCTGGCCTTTTGGTCTGTGTGACCAAGAAGCGCACCTCTTGAATTCTCCCCATCTGGCTCGGACCGGCCCTTTTCCATTCTTAGATAAATCATGGCCTCGTCCGTGAATCCAGCCGCGTTCTTGTATTGACGTACATCTGTATCCCCCGAGCGCAAAAGAAAAATCGGAAAGACCCAATTGGATACTTGTAGGTATGAAACTGCGGGTGAAATACGAAAGAACGACCCCAACCTCGCACATGGGGAGAGGGGCACAATCCTGTCCTCTCTCGAGTTTTCACGGACATGCGCTGTTGTTTGTGCCCGCTGTCTAGACTTCAAGGCCGAGCAAACTAATATCTGTTCCCTGAGTCTTTTTTTCCCCTGTACCGCAAACCCAATGTTAACCTTGCCGTGGAGCCGGACATGCTCCTGCCGGCAAAGAAAAGCCTCGTGAGTCTGTGGGAGTTCTCAACCCGTTCATCGGAAGTGCCGCGATACAACCAGGGAGAACAGCCTCTTGGTTACAGCGAGTACGGAGGCGGGTCCAGTCTTCAAAGTTTCCCACCATTCCAGGAAGTCTGACATCAGGCACACCACGGACAGGGCATAATTCATACCCTTCCATTCGATTGACGGCAGGGTGCGATTCGTCGATACAGGTTTCGTCTGAGTATCGAAGGCAGAACGCGGGTCGCCTTGTGGTAGCATCAAGAGGTCGCTTTAAGAGAAACTAGCAGGCGGGCTTGAGATCCTTCCCCATAGTTCGCCGGCGCTTTATGAAGGATAAATGTTATTGGCTTGTCCAAAAAGCTCGTTTACTGAACATTTATCTCGTCAGGCTTGAAGCTCGAAATTCGCGATTAGCCTAGTCATGTAGATAGCCAGACAGCCGGAGCAATGTACAAAACGAAAAGCCGGCAACTTTGCAGCGTGTGATATAACCCGTCTTCTTCGGTTGCAGGGAAAACCAATGGATGGATGGCCTGATATTGTCAGGGCTGGGCACTGAATGCATACTCACATGTTCTCCACCATAAGAGGCCATCAATAGCTCTAGGTTGCCATTGTCTTTATAGTTGACGGGCATTGTGTGCTTGAAGGTAAATATTTTACCCCTAGGGCGTCGGTATCGAGGGCATGTTCGCCGTCATATCTCACGCAGAGCTTGGATAATGCGCGGAAGGTAATCACTCCGGTCCTCATCAACGGTCCGCTCTGTATCTCTAGGGTTTGTGGATTGTACAGCAAACACACTGTCTTTTTGCGTTCCCGGTCCTCCTTATCGGAACTCGTAGTTCACTCTTGGGGTGGGGGGTCGGGTTGCGCGCTGCATTGACTTTCTACTCCAGGTCGACATCTTCCTGGGTACACAAGGTGAGTAGGGCCGCAGCCTGCGACGTGTCTCCTCGTCCGCGTTTAATCGCAGACTTTCAGGAATGAGAACTCGGTTCTTGTGGTGTACGCCTTATGTCTAGGGCACTGAAGTGAAGCCCGGCGGACGAACCGCCCGCTTGGTTTTGCCATACCCTCAAGCCTGAAATGCAACGGCGTCCTGATCATGGAAATACCAGTTTGAGAACAATTTTGAATCATGGAACTCACGGCCTCGAAGTGCCAAAATGCTGTCGTCATGCCGGCCAAGCTTGCTATGTTCTGCGAAGAGCCCCTTTCGGAAAATGAAGGGTCTTAAGGTTGAAGGGTGGGAAAAAAAAAGAGAATGAATGAATGAGTGAATAACAGAAAGGCGAACAGGACAGTCATATATGCAAGGCGCCGCTCCTGTTAGTCGGGCCTTAGGGCTTCGCCATTGGAGAAGACGAGCTTCCTCGGTCGCCAATGAATGGCATCTAATCACCATGAAGTATTCGTCAGGGTGTGAGTCTATGAGAAGACGATTCATAGATCGGACGAGATGGCCAGCCACCCTATCCGATGCGGCTACTAGCATTACCTCGGGGTCGAAGTTCACCGCAATATCATGTACGTTGGCACATCCTGGTGGTCAGGAGGGGCCGAACCGAGGATCATGGCGTCCCAGTCAAAGATTGCCTGTATCTCTCATTGCAAATGACCAATCTTGACCGGAGCATCGTAAAGAGCACCAGTCGGGGGAGACGCAGCAGGCCAAGGCCGAGGGATCATGTCCGTGTCTCGTCGATTAGAAACGCTCGGTGAGAAAAGTCCCCTTTGGACCTTGTATCGGAGGCAGATGGCGAGGTCTATCAAGTCGCCACCCGTGCTGCGGCGATAGATGTCTTTCGCCAGTCGTGTGGGAATCGTCACATATTATGCATCCATGCCCGGTGCGTTGAGGAGTGAAAAGAGCGAGGTATACTGGAAGTGGAGCTCAGAGCATCATGTAGAAATATGACCAGCCCAAAGCTGCTGGCGGGGGCTTTCCCTAACGAATGAGATATGTAGATAAGATGAAGGACGCCTGTTTCTAGAGGGAGTGACAGGCGTATTTATACCCATCTACAGCATTGTTGGCATTCATATACTAGATAAAGACCCGTGTGAAGAAATCGTGTGGTGATGCCTCAAGTTCACCATGTGCAGCACACAAAGCCCTTCTCCAGGCGGCAGGCTACGTTCTTCACTTCCAGCTAAGAAAGAAGTAGTGAAGTAAAGCAAGCTAGAAGATTCTAGATAACTCACTATCCTATAATATCAAGATCCGCGTTCAACTCCCCAGGCCTCATGTTCTGCGGTATATCACGCATAGCGTATAGCGCATAGAGCAGTAAACATTACCAAAAGTACATCTCCCAGTCTACTCTCGACCCTCAGCGAAGGAAAAAGCGTGGCAATACGAACCCCCTTACGCCCACAAGATTTACCGATTTACCCGTCAAGCTCCCAGCGGGGATAATGTACTTTGTACGACCGAAGATCCAGTCCTGCAGATCGAAGATCATCAACCGCAAACCCGGGAATCACCGCACGCACTGACCTCCTCCTCCTCCTCCTACCCACTCGCTGATAATCCGCCTCACTCATCGAGACAAGGACATTGTGTTGACTCTAAGTAAGTAATTACTGAGATACCTAGGTAGGTAGCTGGGTACTCTGCTTACCCTAATGGCAATACTCTAGTCCAGTCCAGTCCAGTCCAGTCCCAGTCTCCAACTCGACGACGCCACTAAGTACATACATGTACATGTGCGGAGCACCTTCACAGTACATTGCCATCTGATGTACTCTGCACGGACAACAGGGTAGAGCGCCTGGGGCTCTATCTCCCTACGGCGCGAAAGTACTCGATACCTGGCTCCTACTGCCTAGCTACTAAGTAGTATTGGCCCTAAAAAGCAAGCAAACAGCGTCTTCAGCCTGAAGAGAGAGAGAGAAAAAGAGTTGTATTCAATCAGTTCGTCTTTCCAGTCTCGGGGTTGCAGATCTAACCCCATCTACTGCTCGTACTTTCAACCTTGCTCCATGAATGATCTGATCTGCGCTTTTCTTCACACCTCGTGCGTCTGCACTATCGGATCCGCAAAAAGCAATATCGGCCAGAACGAGGCATTTATAACCTACCAACGCTGCTAATTCGAGGGCTAGATACTATCGATGGAAGTCTGGAGATAAATATGATCCGTCACGGAGTACAACTTTTAGTTCAGCGCACAGATACCGGATACCCTGGAGCCATGCAGAAAGCATGATTCCTCTTCCTGGTCTTCAGTGATCGCGCCGCACGCACAGGTCAAACATCTTGGCGTTATATGGCCCTAACGCGTATTGACTAACATTGTGCACAAGCCCCAGGAAGATCATTTTACTAGATCTCCTTGGACCCAGTTGGTTGCGTTTGCCACGCAGTGATAAGGTCGATGAGGATCCGTGGAGGAGGTGCGTTGATATCCCTCTTTCATCGAGCCTCGGAGAGTTGGACGCGTGATGTCTACATCTCAAGGATGCGATGCGGTACATGTGCGTTGTGAATACTCTAATACTGAGACCGTAAATAAGCAAAGGCGGACACAGTAAGGAAGTAGTGCGAGCGTCGTATAATCACCTCCGACGATCACATGTAGCTGGTGTAGGACATATCGGTGCGGTGGAAAGTATATCTCTTCCTCGATGGAAGCAGTGGTGGCGTCAAAGATGTTTTTGGATTTCCTTGCGATCTGGTTCTCGGGATTGTGATTGTGCTAGGCCTCAAGTACCATACCTTTGAGGTCGTGATTCGTTGGTGACAGAAGGGGTGGATTTCGTATCTTCAATTAAAATAATTCTTTTGATTGTTCAAAAGCACGCTCATGATTCGTAATTCAATAAGTAAAGACCATCAAACTCCGGTCCGGCAACGTAATGATATGTACAGTTCGGACAACAAAAGTAGAGACAGCCACCGATCGCGAGTTCTCGACCCGATCGATCTACCACTATAACATGCAAAAGGTGCATCACGCTCACACAAGGTATAAACTCTATTTGCCTCATCCGTCCATCACCAATGACAAATCCCTCCCTCGCTATCGTCTGTCGCCCACGTCCCCGAGAGCCCAACGACCTCGAGATGTCCATCAGGGTGCTCGCCGAGTTTACTCAAGGGAGCGAAGCTCGACTCCGCAGGGCCAGTGGTAAGCAATCTCTTAGCCCAAGCGTCGATCGCCGGCTCGCCTGTCTCGTCGCGGGCCTGTTTGAGGAATGGGATGAGGGCGGTGCCACCCGTTCCTCTTAGCTTTTTGCTATCTGGCTTCTCGCCATGGCGAGCGGTCGCTAGGTTCAGTGTTGCGGCTGACGAGCGGCGAGACGAGGATGACCGGGCGGGACGGCCGCGGGCATTGTGGGATTGGATGATGATGTAACGGGAAACGACCTGGATGTGTTTGTCGCGCATGACGCGGAGCATGGAAAGACAGGCGTCATAGGCGAGACATAGAGCTTTGTCGGAGTGGCGGGCCTCGACGTATTCGCGAATATTTGCGACGGCGCTGACGTGTTCGAGGAAACTGCGGTGTTGGCCCGGCATGTAGGAGCGCATTTCTTGGATGAAGCCGTGGCGCGGTGTTGCGGCAACACCAGGTTTGTCAGATGGTGTCGTGTTGCCGCGGGTTTCTCCTGTTGGGCGGTGCTCAATTCCCAAGGCGATGTCGAAAAATTGAATTAAAGAGCTTTGGGCATTGCTCCCACCTCCGTATTGGCGGTATTCGGGATTGCGGCCGTCATCATATAGTAATCCATTCGGTAAGCCTGCATCAGCCATGTTCTTGCTGCCGGCTAGATACGGCCGGATTCGGTGGTAAAACACATATGGATCGCAATGTTCATACATCCTCTCCAAAAGGGTGCCAACTTCATCAATCATCTCCGCCAGAGCTTGTAAGCATTCTGTCACCACTCTGCTGTTTCCAATACGAGCAGCGGCGATTGCTTGGAGGACTAGCGAAATAGCAGGGCCACCGCGTGCTTCGATGGCCATGGAGATGAGATAAAACCATTGCTCATCCAGCGAGCCGGTCAATGTGTTGAGGCAAGCGAGGTTATCGACGTCATCCACAGGCTCGTCGGAGAAGATGGGCTTGAAGTTCCACAGGACGAGCCCGGCATATGTGGCCACTGGAGGTAAGCCAAGGTGCTCACACACTTCGAGAAGTGGCACAGTCAATTGAGGCGGGATATGCTGATTTCGTTAGCAAAGGGAACGTCAAAAGTGAATGTGGCGAAGTACCTCTTCCGGCTTGGTACCACCCCATACATAGGCGTGAAGGATGAACCCCAGAATGGAATATGCCCTCCTCCACTCTGGCTCTTCGTGAAGATATTCTGTGGAGAGCATGGGCATGGCATCCACGACCCGCCGGATCCTCCGGCTCAGCAGGAGAGACTGGATATTTGACACGATCCATTCCCACTTAGAGTAGTACGGATCAGGTAACTGCTCGAGAGGTGGCTCTGAGGGAAGGAAGCCGGAATCCGGCGAGATGCCATAGTCTGACGGGATAGGAATTGGCGGAAGCATGATCGTAGACACTGAAGGAGTATTATGCGGAGAGGGGTAGGGAACCAGGACCAGGAGCACCCAGTATAAATGTACAAAGGTGCTCACGTGCCCTGTTCAGAATGGCTCGCTCGGGCCCGTGTGTGGACAAACAAATTAACCAGCGGCACGTAGGCAGTTCTAACAGTCAAACAATCGTGACAAAAGCAAAACTTCACATCACAGTACAGTGGTGTGTGACGAGAAAAGTGAGGCAGCGGTAGTTGGACAGATCAAGTTCAAAAGGACGAGCACCGCAGCCGCGCGACCCGGGTAGATTAAATTCAATAGCGCTGCCGTCGCGTTCCAGTTCCTTCTGTGCAGGGAGGGGAAGGGAAAAGTAAGAGGTCCAGAATGGACTGATTCGTCAGAGTCCGGGAGTAAACGGGAGAAACCAGATGATCCCCCTCAAAAGCGTGGAAATATGCTGTATTCCGGAGGTGGAGAGAGTCGAGGATAATGTAGGACGAGATACACGCCACCGGAGAAGATGGAGGGGAAAACAGGAAAAGAGACAGAATCTTCCACGCAGGGACCCCCGAGGTTAATTCCGGGAATATCCTTGGACAGGCGAGGATCAGGAACCGAAGAAACGAAGAGTTTTCCAACGGCGAGGAATAGGCTAAGAATGACGAATCTCGCGCAGAGGCCGAAGACGGAGACCAAGTGGTGCAATGCGGAGGGGAAGTCTCCGTAATCAAGGAATGATTTTCTCAAGAGCTTATCATATTAGATCCGTTGATTAATAACTCATCAAGACATAATGAGGCAGCCGGATAAAGCAGCGTTAGGATCGGAGCCGTTGCGAACTCTGTCAGCCAAAGCAGCAGACCAAGTGGGCCAAGCAGGAAGGCGAGCACGGGATCAGAGGCGAGTTTTGCCTCCATTTTTTGTGAAAGGGATGGGAAGGCTAAATGTAAAAAAGAGCAAGAAATAATGTTGGTAGAAGTAGTTACAGCTATATGTTGGAATGTACCAGCCGCCGTTATACCCCAGACGATCCTGTATAGATCGTGATTCTTCTTCGCAGCAGACCAGCGGAGCGTTGGGTGGAAGCGAGAGGGGTGCGGATAGCGTGAGTGTGAGCGAAGGGCTCGAGAATGAACCGGAACCAGCGTCTGAGGTGCCGGTGGGTGCGAACTGGACGAGCCGAGACTTAAGCGAGCTTTTAGAGGGTCTCTCGCTCTCACCCACGCCACCCCGTTCGGGTCTGCGGTGAGCACCAGCTGCATGTGGAGGCGACATCTTAATTCAACCACGGAACCCATCCCCGACCCTCCGATCAGTTTTCGGACCAAAGACCGAGTCTGGTGCTTATACGGAATTCGGAGTTGGAAAATGAGAGATCGATTAGAAAATATACATATTCTTACATGCCAACGCCTATATCGTAACTAAAGAATGTATCAACCCGCGCCAGAACAACCAAACCCCAGCTACTAATGCTGGCTCCATTCAATCGTGTTCAGGTCAACACCCTCCTGCACCAGCTCCCAGAGCGGGCTCAGCTCGCGGAGGAAGTGTACTCGCTCTTGCACTGCCTTCAGCACATAGTCAATCTCAGCCTCTGTCGTGAAGCGGCCAATTCCGAATCGAATACTGCTGTGGGCGCTTTCATCGCTGCTGCCGAGAGCACGCAGGACGTAGCTGGGCTCCAGCGACGCGGATGTGCATGCACTACCAGATGATAGAGCAATGTCCTTGAGAGCCATCAGAAGAGACTCGCCCTCGACGTATGCAAAGGAAACGTTGACACAGCCGGGGTAGCGGCGGTTCGGGTCGCCGTTGAGCGATGTGTGTTCCATAGCCAGCAGGCCATCGGACAAACGCTTCGACAGGCGCGAAACGTACTTGGAGTCGTACTAAAGGTCAACCAAGTCAGCCACCACTCTCGCCAAAGTTGCTCAAGACATTATGAAGCGAGTCGACTCATCACCCCTGCTACGTTTTTCAACAACCGCGGAATCACGCTTAAGCGTGGAGCTACCTCCATCGGCCTCATCCAGAGCATATAATCATCGTCGACTTGTTATTCCAAGGGAAGAAGAAGAGAAAAGCTGGCTTACCTCCATGTCCTGTGCAGCAATACGACAAGCCTCACCGAAACCAACAACCAGGTGAGGAGCGAGGGTACCACTGCGGAGACCTCGCTCCTGTCCACCACCAGAGATGATCGGGTCAAGACGAACCCTAGGTCGACGACGAACGTAGCAAGCACCAATACCCTTAGGTCCGTAGATCTTGTGGCTGGAAATCGACAACAGATCGATGTTCATCTTGTTAACATCGAGAGGGATCTTGCCGACAGCCTGGGCGGCATCAGTGTGGAAGAAGACCTTCTTCGAGCGGCACAGCTTTCCAATTTCCTCCAGAGGCTGGACAACACCAATCTCGTTGTTGACAGCCATGATACTGACAAGCGCAGTGTCCGGACGCAGAGCAGCCTTAAGTTCTTCAATGCTAATCAAACCATTGCTCTGAACAGGAAGATATGTCACATCGAATCCCTCATCCTGAAGATGTCTGCAGCTGTCAAGGACACACTTGTGCTCCGTCTGCGTGGTAATGATGTGCTTCTTCTTCCCCGACCGCCCAAAGAACCGCGCCACACCCTTGATGCTCATATTGTTGCTCTCCGTCGCACCGCTGGTGAAAATAATCTCCTTCGAATCAGCCCCAATCAACTTTGCGATATAGTCACGGGCCTGCTCGACCGCCTTCTCCGACTCCCATCCGTATGCGTGGGTCCTCGAGTGCGGGTTGCCGTAGATGCCAGTAAGGTAGGGAAGCATCGCGTCGAGAACGCGAGGGTCGGTCGGAGTCGTCGCCTGTGCATCTAGGTAGATCGGCCGCGTGCCCTGGTCCATAATCGTCGCTTGCTTGAGGATGCCCGCGGCCGGGCTCATCGCGGCGTCGCCGGAGACACCGGAGGCGGGAAGCTCGGTCTGCTGCGGCTGGATGCCCGTCTGCTTCATAAACTCCTTTTGATCCTGCTTGATGGCCGTGTCGACGGAGACTCGGGCATTTCCAGCCTTGGTCTCCGTCACGTAGGTCCGGGAACTAGGGGTGGCGAGCACCGCCCTCCCGCGGAGGAGGGAGACGTGCTGCGGCGCCGAGAGCAGTCGGCGCGCATAGGCTCGAGATGCCTGTTTCAAGGCGAAGGGAGTCGCGCTAGACATGATGGGTAGCAAGTTACTGCCCCAACATATGATGATAAAGCGGGGTTTTGATGGGTAAAACACGGCAAGGATGCCAGAATGCGAGCTGGCGGAGTGACGTGGGAAAAAAAGTTCGGGATGCGCTTATATCATTGCCGAGCCACTAACCCCGATCGGATTTAACGAGATCCTCCGACTCGGACATTGCCTGGATTCTGGGGTTCTCCGCGGGCAAAATGGATTATCTTTTGTAGGGGCCCGCTCAACGCAGACCAATTAACCTTCTGGGGAATGGTTTACAAGTACACTGCCACTTCAGCAGTCACGCAAGCAGGCGCTTTATAAGGTATCTGGGTGCGCTTGAATGGTAGCATATGTAGTTATTAGTTGGTGTGTGTACTTTCCTTGCCAACAGCCACCTTATTTAGTAGGGACGGTGTGCGTCTAGCGGTCCGCCAGTAATATACATACATATATAAACCAACCACAAAGCCTTAAGTTGGCGTAGAAAGGATCCCGACAGCCTCCAACTTCAAAAAGTCCCGCAACTTTCGATTTCTGGATTATTATCTCCTTAGTATATCAAAGAGCTAGTAGTCGGCTCTATTTTCAAGACATGGTACTTGTAAATAACGTCGCTGAAGTGGTTCAGCCCAGTATTGCTGCTGCAGTTGCCCTGAAATCAAAGGGTTCGAACAGCTTGCGGTAATATAAACAGAAAGACAATGAATGATAATAGTTACTTTCTAGTCATTATTAGGTAAGTAAACTAACCTTCCCTAGGTATCAAATCATAAAACATGAATCATAGAGCCAACTGGAACGCATCATTATCCGAGTGGTGGCACGAAGCCGTGTCGTAGATACCCTAAACATATCACATAAATCTCATCCATCATCAAATCATGTCCCGGGATATGGAGCAACTTTGCTAGTGGAAGGCGTCGAAACCGCACTATCCCTCCTACTGAAGATTGACAATATCGACTTCGACCGCGTCGGCTTGATAGGCTCGTTCTCGACACCAGCAGGCTTCACACTATCATCTTCAGCTTCCTTATTCTCACTCCTTGCCGCAGCAGAATCAGAAGCCGGAATCTTTTCTTCTCTCGATTTCTGCGCATCCTTGATCCCTTGACGAACTTCTTCAATCGAGGCGCCCTGTGCGGCCGTTGTGGTGAGGGTCTCCGTACTACGGATCTGAGGCGTTGTGCCGCCTGAGGATGCCTGGTTCATCTTTTCGATCTCCTCTTCTGTGACGAGACGCTCGTTTTCGAGGCGGACTTCGCGGCCGCGTTTGTGGCAGTACCAGAGGACAAAGAGCAAAACTGCAAATAAGGTTAGCGTGACTTCGAGGAGATCTGAATTGGACAACAGCATCGTGGAGGGTTCGACTGGGATGACATACTAAACAGCGCCAACGACCAAAGAACGTTCATCCCCAGCACAGCCGGGAACCGAGCCCTAAGAAAGGCCATGATAGACCGAAGCATCCCTACAATCGCCGCGGGTTTCCCGACTAGCTCCTTCAAGCTGGGTATCTGAAGACCCATCTTATTCGCCGCCGCCGCAGCCTTGCCAATATTCTCAACATTCACCCCGCTCTGGCTCGCGCGCTCTGCGGCGACCGCAAGCATCTCGGGCGCCAATGTCTCGGTCCACCGCTCGGGGAGTTTCTCAATAAGTTTCTGGAGGAAGCTCGGTAGGTTCGAGTATGTATCCTGGAGCTGGCGGTTGCCGTTTGTGAGGAGCATTTCGAGGTCGTGGTAGGCTGTGGGGACGCCGTTGATGAGGTCCTTGAAGATGAGCTTGAACTTGCGGAGGAGCTCTTGGGTTTCATCGCTGATCGAGAAGACTTTGTTGTTATCGGCTGCGAGGTTTAGACGGTCCAGGATCTCGGTCATGTCTTCGTTTTCTTGTTTGGTTTCCTTGTCGTCTAGGGTTGTGGTGTCTTTGGGGGTTGAGGAGGACTCGGGGGCTGTCGCGGACTCGGATTCTAGGGTCTGGACAACGAAATAGCTGTCAGCATCCATTCAGACAGAGCCAAACAGAAATAAAATCAAGGAAATACCTTCTTATCCCCCTTCTTCCAAATAAAACTCCACGGCCTCTTCTTCTTCTTCTCCGGACTCGAGCCCCTCTTCTCCTTTCCCTTGGTCGTAGATTCAGTCTTCTCATCTGCAGTGTTCCCCGCATCAACAATCGAATTTCTTCTCTCTTGTTCCCCAAGTTCCCTCCCAAACTCCTCAACAGGTGAGACCGGACCTAGTGGGGCAGCAGGCGGCGCCGACTGTTCCCCCGCTCCAGATCCGGCTCCAGCCCCAGAGCCTACACCCTCCTTCTCTCCCTCAGATGTGACATTGCGCAAGAAAGCTTCGTCTTCCGCCGTGAGAACCGGGTCGTGCGATCTGCGACGGATCTGCGCGGTGGCGTTGGCGTTGGCGGGCTGTTTGCCTTTGAATAGATTTGTGACTTGTTGCATTTTGGGCGGTTACTTCATTGTTTTGTCTGGAACAAGGCCTCTATAATGTAAGAGTAGTAAGATTTGAATTAAGAAATTGGTTATAAATTCGTTATTTCCGCGGTTAAATAGAAATTGTGCTTGCTGATGCTAATCGATCGAGCTGGGGATGACGCTGCGGCTGGCTGGGGGAATGATATCACTCGTTGCCTGAAGCCTCAGGCATCATTAGATTTAGGTCCCACTTACTAGCCTCTGCACCGCCACATCTGTTTTTCTTGGCTTTGATTGGCTGAGGACAAATGTATGTCAAAGCGGTCCCTTGCTGAGCGATGGATGGCAAAGAAACTTGCGGTGTGCAGAAATAGTCATTTTAATCCGTTATTCAAGTAGTACAATTGCTGGCCAGCAATGTCGGGTCAAAGTGGAGGAAAGTTGGGCCAGTCTTCCAGGTACGATGCATACTGAGGTAGATGAAGAGAGAGTAATGCGGAGGGGCTCGTTGAGAAGACTTGAAACCGTGCGTGAGTCTAAAGCTCCACCAAATGGTGTTGTGTGTGTATATCGAACGGAGGAAAGCTGGCGTCCGAGGACCAGGAGCGGATCCAGCCATCATACCCATCTGCCCCACAATTAATGTACATGGACTGACAGTATCCGGCAAGAACAGAAATAGGATCAACGTCAATCGACGCACAGGGGTCCAGGTTTGCAACGCAAAATGCACAGACACCGACCTCCGCAATCCAGACATCAAGAGGCGCAATGGCCAGCGGGCCCTGCATGCTAGAAAGATAGCTGCAGACACTGGAGCAGTCCTCGATATTGATAGTGAAGCGACGGGATAGCTTGGCCTCAGGGCGAGCGGTGGTGTGCTTGCTGGTAAAGGCTGAGGAGTCTATCGGCGGACTTTTGAAGCTTTTGACTCGGCGCTCAGTGCTGAGTACATGCTCGATATCGGAAAGGGGGTGCGTGGAAGTCATGACGTTGGTATGAACTTGTCCGGCTAGGACTATGGGGGCTATGCAAGCAAAGAGAATGGGAATTGTTAACATATTGAGAATGGATAATTGGGAGGTCGTCAAGCGAAGAGTCTCAGATTGTTGTAGACGAAAGGGGTGATGTCAGAGGATACACTTGAGTGCAAGAATATCTTGATATTTATATCCGTGCTGAGTGCCCGACTTGACTCTACGGACTACTATTGTCAGCCTGTAGACATGTAGGCCTTCGCGAAGCGAGATAATTAACTCTCGACAGGGTATCAAATCTAACAGTAAAATTGGGCTAGACGCTATACCTGACTCTTCACAGGCGTTACTGGATATTCCTCCTTGTCTTCTAGAAGTACAAAGCGACCGAGTCAACCAATCTGCACGTCCTAATATAGGGCCCTGTTCGTCCGAGGACACGCAAATATAACGCAGAATCAAAACAAGATGAGTCCAGGATCATAGTGGTAGATAGCTTGGCTTACTACCTGAGGTCCATTAATGCTTTGCCGAGTGATTATTACAAGGCCTCATTGCCTTGACCTTGTGGTCCGCAATAAAGACAGCAGGTTCCCCTGACTACAAGGATATATATCCGTCCAGACCAAGCTTATTGGCACTCTTTTACCTAAGGCTTAAGCGAAATCAGTCAGTCTCGGTTGCCGGACGCTAAGAGATTCTTCCTAGATTATATTAACCAGAAAGCCCATGGCTAACACACTAACGGTGCACCTTTGCCAAACCGGCAAAGCGTGGACTTGAATGTGAGATGCATGTCAGAGGGAAGGAACTACGGCGCGCTACCAGTAGCAATGCGACTAAAGCGATTGTGCGGACCTCGGAATCATCGAGTTCCGCCCCCGTGTTGGTTGCGCGAAGGGTTCCTGGGATGGCAGCAAACCAGTGACTCCATATGTACCCACGGTTCCTTTGTCTAACATAATTAGAGCGGAGAGAAGGAAATGGAATGGTACTTTTGTGTACTCTGCTGTTTGCCACCCCTGTAGATGGAACAAGGTATCTCGCAGAGTATCACCCAACCTCTGATGCCGCACTATTTGTAGGCACCTAGCTAGTATCTTTGAAATACATGCGGTCCTGCGGCGCGGATGGGTTGTAGTATCCGCCAATGCACTAGCAGCTATACCCCAGCTCAACCTGATCGTGGTATGCAGTGCGAGCCAGACCGGAATATCGGGGTGAAATCCGTCTGGAGCACAGTGTAGTATGCGCCAGATGCGTAGTAGTGCTGGGCTGTATCTGCTTATGTAAATAGAATATGCCCTTCCGTGTCCAGCTTCCCTCCTTTTCAGTTCTTGTTGTTCTCGGCCATTTGTCGTTTCCACATCTTCCCGAGCCTGCGGTCTCTAAGCCCAATTCATTCTATCAAATCAAATAGCATGGTAAGAGAAGTCCCCTTAGTTCCTACTGGAGCGACTGAAGTGCTAAGCAGAAGAGAATTGATTTGACGATATACAGGACCCAAGCCCCGATACCTTCACCACTCGACACGAAGTTATTGTCAGCGTCGTCCCGATCAACGGTGATCAACTACTATCATCGACATTGCACTTCTGGAGCTATAACCATGCGCAGGAATTCTATACCAGCACGCTGTGAGTTCCTCTCTCGATCAACCGTAACAGTCTACAGGGATGCGAACATATAGGAGCGTCGAGCGATGATGGTTATGGTTATGGTGATAGTGATGCGATACATGAATACGTGACATTGCTTCTGAAGGGAGGAGAAAGCCAGCAATAGCAATATTTATCTATGGGTGTAGGCTCGCCGCCTGGGCAACAAGGAGGAAGGGAAGACGTCTGCAGCCAACGGATCGTTGAACGACTCAGGGGTTTTACCTCCTCTCCCCCCCTTCAGGGTGACCCAGTGCTTTATTTATACACCATGCCTGTATATACAAGAACAGCAGATGTGGGATGCGAGGAGGGCAAGTTTCTGATCTGGAAATGGGCCAAGCCGCACAGTATCTACGGCAGGACAAGCGGCTTCTGGGAGACGGATGTCAAGGCGGCCCTTGCGCATGGCGAATGGAATGCGGGGACAGATTTGAGATTACTTGTGCGGCGGGTCTCTGCTGGGGGGAGGGAAACCGTGATGAGGGGAGGACCTAGTATGTCCGATCAGATTGCTGACGATGATTAAATTATTGGAGGACGTCTGGGTTAGAATTCTGGGGTTGTCGCGAGCTCCAAGCTAAGCTGCTAGGTTTTTATTTCTCTAATTACTCTTCCCGCGCCCTGGTAGACGTATGGCAGCGGTTGTCTACAATATACATTTTTATTCTTGAAAGTTCCCAGCAAAAGAGTTCTATATGCTACGAATATACTTAGAATACATCTACCTTGAAAGTAAGTGCGAAGAAAAGAAAGGGAAACGCAGCCGATGACGAAGACCCAGGCCCTGAGGATGATGTTGACCCGAGTTGGGTTGTTGAGTCATGGATTCCGGCTTGGGTTATCATGTCGCCGAAGTAGAAGGTTGGGATGGGATGTTGTCACCGCAGAGCATGATTATTATCGGGAATGTGGGTGACGAGGAGGGGGCGTTTGCAGTTGGATTGCGTCACCCAGGCTTCTAGGAGCCCGAGCTAGCAGCCTCTGTACTTGCCCGTCGGATGGAATGGGTGATTTGTTGGAGGAGAACTAGAGTTGTTGGGTCATCTTTGTTTCCTTGCGCTGTTTACAACAGCCAGGACCTCGAGGGCTTCTTCATCGCGGTCTTGACTGGGAAGCCATCGTGGAGACTCGGGAACAAAGCACACAATGACACCTGCAAAGACACTCGGGACAACCTGGAACAAACTCGGAAAGCGCCATGCCCAGTTACTCGTCCAGTCGTTCGTCTATTCGCGGGTCAGCCATACCCTCCTGGATTGTTTTCTACTCCATATATACCCCATAGCACATTCCGGTAGCCAGAAGCGTCCCGACCTGCCAGCACGCATAATAAACCGCCAAAGCAAACGCGCGATAGGAAGGCTTCGAGATCTCAGCAACGAACGTTGGCGTAGCGGTCGCAGCGACCGCCATACCCATCCCAATTACAATTCGTCCGACTATAAACATGGCGATGTGAACCGATGCTGCCTGGAGCACGGCGCCGATAATGGTAATTGCCGATGAAGTCTAGATCGCTGGTCTGCGCCCGTACTGATCGGCGAGGAAGCCGGCGAAGAGAGAGCCGAGACAGCCGCCAACATAGGCGCTTGGAGTGTTGAGTGCGGTGGCTGGGGTGTTGAGGAGAAAGTACGAGTTTAGGTCTCCATGACGTTCAGGCTGCCCACTGTGCTGCTGTCGAAGCCGGTTAACTGGAGCTGGTTAGTCTCCTGTCCATAGAAAGCTAGGAATTGCGGGGGAGGCACAACGGAGTCTGCACATGGCGATTGCGGGGCCTTCTCCGGCCTACTTCCACACTCAAAAGTACAGTAACATAGTTCTGGCGAGACTTCAAGCTCTGTCTCCAGACAGCAACAGCCGATCTATCTCTCGTAAGTCTCGGTCATAAGATACGCATCAATATCCACCGAGGAAGAGCTGATGGATCAATAAAGCACCAAAAATCCAAAGAAATCAACACGATGCAACAATGCGCGAAAGATAAGCGTGTTAGCGGCCAATTCGTGATTTCCCTCCGAAATAGCATCATCACACACATATCATGCGAGTGATAATGCACACCTGCCTCAACCCCCAAAGTCAAGTCACCTCTCATTTCTTTAAAAGGTGACGCCTTTTACCTGGTGCGACAATAAGCAAGTTCCACGAGCGAGGAAGAAATGCCCCCTCGTTATCCAACAGTAGCCGTTATCGGCTCCGGCCCCGCGGGTATTTCAGCCCTAAAGGCGCTCCATGACGAGAAAGCATTTGATAGAATTCGAGTCTTCGAAAGGAGGGATGGTCCCGGGGGCACGTGGAACTATGATTCAGTCCCCCAAAAATTCCCAGGGACGTATCCGTCGCCTACAGACGCGGCTCAGAAGCCAAACATATTCCCAGAAACGACAACGCCGTCGATACCGATGGATGGAACAACACCGACCGCAATGTACAGCTGGCTGGACACTAATGTGCCCGCAGACCTCATGGCGTTCACGCATACGCCGCTTCCGGACGCCAATTCTCCTTTGTCGACGGAGCGATATGGGCCTGGGAATGCGACAAGGCCGTACCATGTTATAGCGCGGTATCTGCTAGATTTGGTCCAGAGATATCGCGAACATATCTCTTTCAACACGACCGTTGACTCTGTTGAAAAGACAGAAACTGGCAAGTGGAAAATGACATTGCGACGACCGGAATACAATGGAAATGCGCCAGGCGACTTGTGGTGGCAGGAGGAATTTGATGCTCTGATTGTCGCCACTGGACAGTACAACGTGCCCTATATACCGAAGATCGCGGGATTAGATGACGTTGTGAAAACGCATTCTAACGCATTAGAGCACGTAAACGCATTTCGATCACGAGATGACTATGCTGGGAAGAAGGTCGTGGTCATTGGGGGGAGTTTCTCAGCCGGCGATGTGGTGGGAGATGTATACACCGTGGTGCAAGAACCATTATACGTGTCGCAGAGCTCCCACAGTCCTTTTATTAATGAGATATGGCATTTGCCTCAAGTCGAATTGAAGCCAACAATCAGCCGTATTCAAGGCCAAGGGCCTTCAAGGGTTAAAGTCAGCTTCTCTGATGGAACCGAGATAGAAGACGTCGACAAGGTCATATTTGCGACAGGGTACCGGTTGTCGTTCCCATTCTTCTCCTCCGATCCTGTTCTGGTCGCCGACCGACTACCCGGAGTTTACCAACATGTTTTCAAGATCGGAGACCCCTCGCTGGCAGCTATTGGTCTTGTTCGAGCACCTTTGCTCTTCCGAATGATGGAATACCAATCCGTGGCTGCAGCAAGGTATTACGCCGGACGTGGAGGGGAGTTTCCCGCCAAGACAGACCAAGAGACTTGGGAGGTTGAGCAGATGAAGCTGAAGGGTGATTCATATACATATCATGACGTGACGAAGGAGATGAAGGAGCATATGGAATTTCTGCGAGGTCTAGCTGGTCCACCGACTATCGGGACTGATGCGTACGAGCTGCCTGCGGTTGCGGAGGAGTGGCTGGAAACGTGTTTTTCAGTATTTCGGCTCAAGGATCAGTACTGGGGTAGCGTTAGACGCCAAGAGGAAACTCGTGGAACCCAAGTATAAACCCTTAGATAAAGCCTAGATTTCACAATATCCTCTTGCACGAGCTAGATCTCTGTAGCCATAAGAGTGGGCCCAACAACCTTCATAAATTGGTTATGGCACTTCTCCAGCTCCGCCGCTGTTGGATCTGGGCCCTCGAACTCCGGCTCCATCTGTGCGCTAATCCTAGATAGCGGCTTTCCATACCGCGAGCGCTGAAACTCAACCCTATTCTCCTTCAGATCCTCAACACAGGTATATAAAATGCTCAGACGCCTAAGAGAAGGTAGGCGAGCGAGTTGTGCGCATAGAACAGCCCAAGAGAACTGTTCACCGGTAGGGCCGTTGCTGACGTACAGCGGTGCGGGGTAGAGGCGGAGGTATCGAACGCTGTTGCGGGCAGCCTCAGAGAACCGGTCAAACAGGAACATAAGCGAAGTAGGATTTGTCGCAAAGCCGAAGCATACGCCTGAGAAAAGTACTGGGAGTGCTTCGCAATAAATTTGATGGCAGGTACGGAGAAGGGCGGCGGGAAGATGGAGAGTTGGCTCGCGAGAGTATTTCAGCTTGATCTCTGGGGCTGTGGGCTTGAAGATGGTCTGCGGTCGGTGGGAGGGGAAACTTCGGTCAACAGTAATGCGTACAAGCTCGTCCCATCTTGGTGATGATGAAAATGCGTACTGATATATTCGGAATCTGATTTCGATGGGTAGCGAGAGCAAAGCTAGGGCGCGGCACGGGAGGAGAGGATCGTTGTCGTTGAAGAGTGTTTCAGAGTCGCTGCTCCAGAGAGAAAGAGTGTGAGAGTCGGTACTGCAAGTTGAGACATTATCAAAATCAGGATGGTGAATCTTTATGCGCTTTCTCTCCATGATTGCTTCTAGTAAGTTGTAGATGAACTGGTGAGAAACCCCGGAGAGACCGCCTGTGATGAGCCGCTCGCTTTCCCTGCAGGCCGCAGCCTTGTCGCCTTCCCAATACGGTAGTAATCAGACGCACTGCACTGCCGGGCTGCATATAGCTACATCTCAGCTAAACAGGAGAAACCGGTTTCTTCTAAAATGATAGTATCCCACCTGATCTCTCGAGCAGTATATAACTCTATTTCCGCTTTTTAGTACAGGGTAGTGTCCGACTCTGAGGAGGCCTCATCAGCACACTTCCTCTTCACCGATAAGAGATCAACGAGCTCCCCGTAGTGATTTTCCTCGGCCCATGAAACCAGCCTCTTCTCGTTACAACCATCGAAGTACATTGACTCATGATTGACTCTGTCATCCTTCCTCGTAAGGCCCTCAACTATCCCTGCATGCCCACTTCTTACACTGCGTCCAAGAAGTAGCCAAAGTTGCTCATCACCAAGAGACTCTGTCTTAACCATGGAATGAGCAAGTAGCTGCTGTATCACCTCGGCTCTGCGTGTGAGAGCCTTAGATCGCTGGGTTGCAGGATATTCACGACGCGCTGTCCACTGCTCCACTGCTACTGCAAGCGGAGTCGTACCCTGGAGGTCAATAGCATCAATCGCTCTGGGATGATTAACCAGAGGTAACAATAGCCTCAGCGCTTTATCGTGCCCTTTTGACGCCGCGTGCCAAATCGCAGTGCGTCCATTCAAGTCAAGCAGGTTCAGACCACCCGCGAAGTTATCAGAGTGTTGCTCGAGAAGCTCCAAGACTGATACATTTCCGGTCTCAGCAGCAAGAGATAGCAGGGTCTGGCCATTATGGTTGCTGAAAAACTGCCACCGGAAAAAGCCGCGTGGTCCACGACCAGTGGAATAAGCCTCTCTACAGGAAGCAAGAATTATTTCCATGATTGACACGGACTCCTTCTCCACAGCCTCAAGGAGCAATGTGTGCACGATATTTTCACCCTCGATACGGGGAACAGTAGCCCCGCGCTCACAGAGCAGTCTAGCTGCCCTTTCCTTGCCGGACCACACAGCCCACCACAGCGCCGTGTGGTCATCACCTTTCCCATCCTTACCCTTACCCCACTTAGGGCAACGGTCAATGTCAACCCTTTCATCGTTCAGGAGGATTCGTAGCACATCAACTTGGTCATTTGACGCCGCGCACGAAAGCGGCGTTTCGCCTTCGCCGCCCACTTCATCATCCATTACATTTGGATCGATGCCATCCACGTTCAAAAGCCTCTCAACGAGGCTTGCGTGACCATGCGTCGCGGCCCAGAAGAGGATCTCATTACTAGGAGCTGGGAAATCAGGGTTCGGCCCTGCATAAGGATCGTGTGCAATCAGGACATTGAACAAGGCGTCGTCAGTTTCCTGGGCAGAGAGGAGTATAAGGGCTTCGACCTGGGGGTCAATAAACTCGATAGTGGTTTTGGGATTGTGTAGTAGGACCTCGAGCTCTTTGCGAAGTTGGGGTTCTTTGTGCTGGCTTGGCCCTCCTTGTATCCATACGTTGAGGAGGGAATCGATTGTCGTCCTTAATCGGGTTGGTAGGTCAGTGTCAGTGTTGGAGTTCGAGTTCTGTCTCAACAGTGGCATTTCTGTTCTGTGTTCGTCCATGAGGAGAGTGTTGAAAATTCAAGGTGGGAGGATGCTTAATACGAGATCTCGATTGATGCCTACTAACAGGTCAGGTGATTGCATTAAATGTCACTTTCAAGGTCTTACGAACTTGAAGGGATCTACTATGCGCATACTGACCTTGATACACTTACACCTCACCTACTAAAACTAGTGAACTGCTAAGGGCCTTAATAACCACCTTACTGACCATGTTAATAAGCGCCTTGATGCTCTTGAACCATGCTGACCGAGTGCTTTGGCCATGGCCTTAATAACGCCTTGCTAACAGTGCCTGAGCACTTAACCTAAGGTTTACGAGGTATATGTAAACAACAGAGGTGTGTAGCGGCCTCCATTGAGAGGCGTTAGGGGAAATTATCAGAAGATTACACATCTGAATCTCTACGTAATGTATACCAATCAAGTTTGGTCCTGGTCACATTTATATTCGTCTCCCGATGGCCTATCTTCAATCACGGGTACCATAAGCAGGATGAAAGAGCGGAGATGGTACAGAAATGGACAGCAGATGTTGTTGGACAGTCTCGTCTTCAGCAAGTTGTACAAACCCAAAAAAACCAGATCCAAAGAACGGAGAGCATCATTAATAAAGTCAGTCGCAGTTAACGTAGTACGGCGCAGTGCAGAATGCAAAACATGTCATTTCAAGTCATAGCTTCGTTGCGGTCGGCGGCCAGCCTAGGGAGCGCGAACGGAAATCAAATCCGGATCAGGAACTGAACTTGTTGCATCTTGGTGTTCTGGCAGTCTGGTGTAAATGATGAATGATGTGCTTTGAGCTGAGTTGGTACAGAGAATTTATTTTTGTAGATTTTCGGTTTTCTGATTGTTGTGCAATGATGGAATTCCGAAAGGGACATTATCTCACGCTGGATTCTGGATTAGCATCAAGTAGATATAGTCCTAGGTGAATAAGTGGTACTCACCTAAGCTCCCCAAGATCATCCATATGATTGCACATTGCAACAAACAGATCAAAAAAGAACTTGTGTCCCATCTCCATTTCGAATTGCATGGTTCCACTGCGCTTGAAGATATCGCGAGTACGAATGATCATGGCTAGGTAATGAGCGCGCAGACGGTACTCTGAGTCCGGAGTATTGTCGTATGCGTACCGCGCGGACCGGATAATGACCTCGATAGGGATCCCAGTTTGCAGACCCTGCTTGCGGAGAGCAAGATCCTTGAGATCCTCGAGGCCATACTTCTCCGCCGCACAGTACACGGCAGTATCCCGGAGGATGAGATCTTCCACTCCAGAGTGGAAAATCGTCGACTGGCTCAGGCCGCTGCCGGCGGGGTGGTGTTCGTCTTGAAAGCTCTCGAGTTCCCATGTCTTCCGGCTTTTGTTTCTGGATATATGTTGTTAGTGCTTGTGCTTGAACGAAGCGGGACGAAAATATGAAGTCTTTTTCTGGCCTTTTTTATAAGGACAACAGCTGGAGATAATGTAGTTATCATTACATACCGTTGCAAGCGCGGAGTATAGTCCCCTTTATATAGAAACTCGAGCACGCAAGACAGAACTTCAGGTTCCCTGTTCTTGTTAGTACGGTTGTAGGCCCTAAAGAGGATTTGATGTGTACTCGTCTGGTAAGAGCAAAGCCTTATTCACGCTTCCTACCGGAAACTGATCCCTAAGCACCGAGTCGAAGAAGGGGGAGCGCGAGAGAATGTTCTCATGGGCGACAAAAAGACGCTGATCCCGACTAACAACCAACGTGACTATGGGACTAAGAAGCGGACTGCTCAGTAAAGTCAGCATGGTCTTACCATTCATATAAGCTACTCACTTTTCGGCTGTTGGACTTTCCAACGACTCCTGCATCTTCATCTTCGCATGCCCATCGAAAGACTTCCTGGGGGCCTTGGTAGACTTGACTACCTTGTCCCTAGAGAAAAAAGAGCGTCTGACAACCATGGCGTTGCCGGTGCCACTATCCATCCACTTGGCCAGGAACAATACGAGAGACAGCCACGTGTAGAGGCAAAGGAGCGACAGAGAAAACCAGAAGACAGGAAAAGAGCGGACGGCGTAGTCGGAGTCCGAAGAGGAGAACAACGACGTAGCCGAGTCACGCGCGTTGCAGAAGGAGAAGAGCCCTGGAAGCCTTTCCAGAACAAGATCCGTCTCGTAGTTGAAGGCCTTCATTGACTTGAAAGAGACGAATGAAGGGAACCGACTACTGACGAGCGTGTAGGAGCAAAGTCCTGGAAAAACAGCTTACGCAGACGCGCATCTACAAATTTCGTCAAGAAATATGATGCAGATGCTCGTTGCGCGGATGTCGACTCTGTGAAGCTGAAGCGTGGAGAAGAGAAAGGAAGTTGAAGCGCCCACGATGACGATCAGATAGAAGGCAGCAGCACGCGCAGTCATGTGATGACTCACGTCGGTAGTCATGTGCTGAATATCGAGAGAATTGATATTTCTCATCGAGCTTATTGGAGGGGCGAAGAATTAATTGCCCTGTTATGCATCAAATCCGCCCAATGAGGGCGACCGAGTGGCTGACGGATGGCTGTGCAGCCCACTGTTATCGGAACTGTCACTTCCTTGAAAAAATAGGACTGTATTAGAGTTAACAAGGTTTCTGATTAGACGAGGACAAAGCTCGAGCACGATAATGTAGAACTGATTTAGGTAGACTCGACACGACGCCTGACGAACAAACAGCGCCATATTCAACTCCCCACTAAACATCGAACATCAACCGAGATTGTAAAGTGTCGTCATCGCAAACACAGCGCCGCTTATGATACTCACACACAACAGGAACACTTAGGAAAAAGATCGTACATCGAACCGAAATCAGGTTGACTTCTTTCTGCGTCCACGCTTCGGCTTCTCGGCCACAGGCTCGTCTTCAGCGTCATCGTCGTTCTTCTTGGCTCTCTTCGCGCCCTTTGCAGCCGGGACAGCAGCGCCCTCATCTTTCGCCTTGCTGCCACGTTTCGCAGCCTTGGGCTTGGGTTTCGCGGGTGTAGGTTCCTTGTCCTCCCCCTCGTCATCGTCGTCAGAAGTGAGAGGCACGTATTTCGGGTAGCCCGTGGCCTTCCTCTTGGGTTTGGGCTTCTCCTCCTCGTCTTCGTCCTCCTCGACGTCAAAGCGGCTGCGCTTCCTGGGTTTGGAGGCCTTTTTGGGCTTCTCCTCAGACTCCTTGTCCTTCTCCTTCTCCTGCAGGGAAGGTTAACACTCTGATGTGCTTGCTTGCCAAAGCAATGTACGTACCTCATCTGAAGCGTCGGCCGCTTTCTTCTTCCCACCGCGGACACGGAACCCAAATTTACCAGGTCGATTCATTTCAACATCCTTCATCGCATCAGTAATGGAGCCTCAATGCGCCAGCTCGCTGGCATACAGGATCGAAATACTTACCCCCTTCCAATCCTCATCATCAACATGGCCCTGATCGAGGGCCGTGACAAGCTTCTCCTGGTTCTCCTCTGAAAGATCCTCGTATCCATCAAGTAAATCGAGGTCTCGGTCATCACCTTCCCCAACAACTTCGTTCATGTTGCTGAGCATCTTGGGCGTAACGCACCCCCTACTCAGACGTGTTAATCAAGCATCGCAACCCCCCTCTACCGCGACCGAGAGTAAGTGAGACGGTGAAGACAAACTAACCAATGGCGCCACATGAACGCTTGGACTTTCTCAGTGTCCACCCACGAACCAACTCTGATCTCACCCTTCTTGATCTTGGTTTTTGCATCTTTGCACTCTTTATTCTGGCAGCCCGCGCGATTGGTGGGCGATTCTTCTGTTTCTGGTGTTAGAAGAGTCCAATGGCTCACGTGGATGGTTCTCTTACCTATGCGGTACGTCGGCATGTTAACGTCGTTTGGTACGTAGCTTTTCAGACGGTCTTTACGCAAATTGATGGAAGTATGAGGAAATAAATTCGAGAGAGGGTAGAAAATAGAGGGACTTTGAGAGCTAACGTTAAAATTAATGAAAAGAATGAAGAATTGGGAGATGAAAGAGATGGGGAAGGATGGAAGAAAGAGGTCGACGAGGGAAAGCGAGCCGTCCAGCGAAACGGAACCCGTCAAAGACCAAGTCCGCAGCCCCCAGAGCTGTTTCTGCCTGGGCGCAGTACATATTGGTCGCCTAGGGCAGGGATCATGGTTATTTGATTTTAATTTTTTATAATTGTTCTTCAACTCTTTTCTTTTCTGCCATTTTCATGGGCAGTTACTCTATTGAATCAAATTTGAGATGGGGTATCTGTTTCTCCTCGTAAGATGCGATCTAATTTCAGCTACAGTTTGAACAAAGAACGCAAGGATAGAGACACCCCCAAAGCCACTAGAGTATTCTATAGAGCTTTCAATGTTTAAATTAGCGCAACACCAGGAAAAAGAACGGGGGCCACTATACGGAGTGCGCATACCGGCCTCCGCTCGCTGCACGCCTTACCTAGTAAACTAGGTGGCTGTTGATAAGGAATGGTACGTATATAGTAGCCTGGGTATGTATCTAATAGCAAAAGTGATAGGAAGGCATGCCCTTAGTACCAAGCCATTTATTAATGGCTTAAGTTCTAATAATGGAAGCGTCTGCCTATCAACTAGTAAGTGACGGCTTAATAAGGCCTAACTGGCGTGTGGCTAGCAGTGGCTGTTTGGTGTACAGTGAGGCTGGTGTGGGTATAGCGGCCTCAAAAAGGATTTCCTGTTTCCGGTTGAGTTTCACGAGTATGAATTATAAAACGAACCAAAATCACTGGGGATATTTCCAAATAGCGCGAAGCCGCGAGCCCGTCAAGCACCGAAGCAAGAATCTATAAGCATTTCGAAGTTTGGATATCCATTTGAACCTTCTGGAGAGTAGCAACATGCTTCTTCAACATGGCCACAGCACCCAGGCTGAGCCGAGGTAAAAATACTGACGCGCCAGCTTCATGACAATTCCCGTCAGAAGCTGTACGGCTCTGATGATCAATCATTTCGAGCGCCTCTTTGATCGCTCTGCATAGTAAGTGAGGCCGAGTAGATGATGGATCTGGGAGATAATGCCATTTCAAGACATCCTCCAAGCCACGAACAGGGCGCTCCAGAGCATGCAGGATGAATCTACGCGTCATGAGAAACGCTTTCTCAGTGTACTGAGAAGATTCAACACGTTTATTGTCGTCGGCGGCAAGAGCTTCGTAACCCGCTTCGTCTATAACGCTCAGCATCCGTGATAAAAAAAAATTCTGATATAGAGGAACATACTGTAAAATGGTGCTTTGACCAAGACAAGTCCCATAATCGAGACCAGTATCTGTAGGATCGTGGACCTCCCAGGTATCCAGGTCTCTTCGGGGTTTTGTGTCGGCCAAGTGCCTAATATGCTGAGGCAAATTTTTCCATTTTCATAGAGATTGGGATTGATTCGCCCTTGACCTTCGGTCCATGATTGGAAGAATGCCAACGGGGGTTGGCTCGGAAAGTTTGGAGTGAAGCCCAAGTCGATCACGAATGGAGCATGCTCGTATGGAGTACCCTCAGGCCCGATCATCATGACCCGTAAGAGGTCCATCCGAGATTCCCATGTACGCACAAAGATCCCAGACGGTAGAGCGGTTTTGAGGACCTCAAACTCCTTTTGTATCCGTTTCATCCGTGGCGCAAGTGATTCTGAATGGTTCCGACTTATGAAATAGTGATCTGAGGGGGGCGTGCCTTCCAACACAGTGAAGTTTGGAGGACAGCAAGTAGGCATAGGAAAGCGATTAATGGGCGTAGAGAGCTCGCCAACAATGGGTAACCGCTCACAAGATAACCGAGGGCTATCAAGAGTGATCCCTGACACACCGGTAATAATAAGCTCACTTTGCTCCGATATTCCGATCTCAGTAGGCCTGTGCGGAACAGTAAGCTCATCGGAATCGACAGAGCCAGCGCTCTCATCTTCAGTGTCCCATTCACTACCAGCACTACTTTCGTCAGGGTTGTCGTTGTACTGTGAGACGAATGGATTGCCTTTTGAGACACATATGTTAAATCTTGTAGAGGTTCGGTAGGTTACTAATACATACCTAATATCAGACCATCCGAGGATATAACCATCATAATTCTTTCTAGCGGAACCTTAATGTCGTGACAATTTCTGTGGCCTGGAAGCCGAACCGTGATCACACCGTTAGGATCCATTGCCACAATCTTGCCCGTAAAGTCAAGATATGGTGCCTGTTCATCACTCTGGATACTGTATCGGCGACGCAGCGGGGGTGGGCGAATGGTGGTCGTTCTCTTGAACCATTCTGACTCTACCATTGCCGACTTGATGGACTGCAGATAATTTGCATAACTTGAAAAGGTACCTGGAGGAGAGTACTTCGTACGCCCAGCGCCCTCCTGTACAGGTGCTGGCGACATAGCCGAATGGTCAACGGATGCTGGCGCAAGGATCACCAAATCATTCAGCGACTTGTTTAAGGCAGGAAATGTTGCAAGCTCGTACACAGACACCTTCGTGATTAGATCTTCCAATTGGCCGAGGGAAGAGCAAGGATTCAGGGCACTTCCCCCGTGGGTCAGCTCAATGCCTGAATTCCGGAACCAGCGGACAGAGGCTATTTGTTCAAGATTATCAGCCGCCTGGATTACACCGACTTTTGGTATGTATAGTGTTTCTCTCAAGTGGCCGCGCGTGGGGCTCGGGGCCGACTCGTTCGTTGTTCTGATGCCATCTTTTAGAGCAACATATTTCCCAGGCCACAGGTGATCCTCTGGGGCATCAAAGCGGCGCAGGGAGATAGCAGTCTCCATAGTGCAGCTCCCATCTTGCCATCGAACCATGACTTCAGTCTTAGTCGATGCAATGCGAAAAATGTTTAAATCATGACCAAACGTTTGATGTGGGGGAAGATGCCGATATCCAGGATATTTTGCTGCTGCGTCCACCGGGTCACAGAACCGGACTCGCTCTCCAATGGCAATCACTGCTTCGTAACCTAATGATGGAGAGTTTTGGCCTGGCGAACGCGCGAAATTGCACTTTACCGCATGTCCTTGCAAAGTAGACAGCCTCAACACCTCACTACTAGGTTCACATTTCTGTACCTTGCTAGAGAATACATTGGGACACAACCAGTCGACATGAAGGCCCTCTATCGGTGTGTCCAACATATAGGCTTGTATTGATTTGCCCTGGTATTGAGAAGAAAGCTGGCTTCGGCAGAGATTCGATGGATCAATAAGGACTAATTGGCCTGGCTGTATGTCTTCCGTGTACATCGTCCGCACATATCTCCCATTTTCCAGTTCGCGGCCCTTTGTTTCCGGCAGCGAGATGGTAACTTGAGTGTCGGCACAAAGGGGAAGCTCAAGGGCCGTAGGACTCAGAGGACTTACCACGGTTGAATCTGGGAGAAGTAGGACGGCATCATGTTCGATTTCCCGGATTACTCCGAGTTTTTGGCGATAAACGATAAAATCGTCCTCGGCGAACTCTTCATACCCTATCAGTTCCGTTTGAGGGATATCGAGGAGCAGACTAGGGCTAACTTCAGTGTCCCCAGGGTCCTCAGGCGTTAGAAAATCATCGCGGTCACCGAAAAGTTTTTGTGTGAACTTTAAAGGATAGTATTCTCCTGACATGGGATCGACTGGCTGAAAGACAATAGGCTCCAAAGTACATTTTGACGTCGAGCTGATGATCATGCCGGTTATCGTGTCGTCAGAATGCCGTTTAACCCCCATTCCGAGCATGAAAGGGCGGTCGATGAGCTTGAGGTCATCCTCGTGGACGAGAGAATAACCATGGGGATAGAACCATACAAATACATATCCTTTGGGCGGCTGGCAAACTTAGAATATGCCCAATAAGCAGGGTGGATGACCTACGACGCCGGTTGCCATAAAGCTCATGAGATCATTTTCCGGGATGTTGGTCAGTCGAAAGATTGGAAGGCCGGCCAATGGCTCATGTTCGTCGACCTTGGCTATGTTAATCGATAACGCCCGTCAGTTGGGGCCTCGGATATGGTATAGCGTACATCATAAGGTGTTCTCTATCACGACATCAGTCCAGTCCATAAGGCGCGTTGACTAGTCGGGCTCACAAAGACATACCCCACTCGAGAGGGGTCCGAGTTGAGACAACACGCATCGCCGAGGTCAAACTAGATAATAAGTCGCCGATTTAGCCACGTAAACTGCTAAAGCCCTCATAGACATGAGTGTTGATATCCATGGCGGGGTCTCCCAGCTGACCTTCTCGTCATTCCCTTGTCGGGTATGAGAAGTTGTTATAGAGGACTCCGAATTCATTTAGCAAGTGGCAGGGTATCCGCAGTGCTGTCAAGACTTGTAGAGACAAACCAGCAGGAGCAGACAGTTCAGACACCGTCAGACGAGCAGGCTGATTCAAATGGGTCGCATGAGGAGAAGACCACAAGATTTTTATGAATGGTAATAGGTATAGGAGCACTAGTGCCGTACAACAGATGAGTAAGACAACAAGTAAAGCAAAGTGAAGCATAAAGAAGTGGATGTTCAGAGGTACAAAGAGATAGAAATTAAAGATTATTGATAAAGTAGAGAGAGATAAAGTAAAGTGAGAGAAGCTGACATGCAGTCACCTGTCACATGGGCAACAGTAGCAATCAACACAAAAACAGTCTGTCCACGGTGACCGGGGATTTTCAACAAACAGCCTAGAATTGCTACTCAACTTGCATGAATCATGATATATCGTGAGATCTGTTGTTCTCGGAGTAAACTCAGCAGGCGAGCTATCGCCGATCTAGGTATGTACTCCACTAAGAAGACTTGCCCCAAGAAAGGGCAAAGCTCAACTTTTTGCTCCTCTTTCCATCGTCATTGATTGTCCATCTCCCTCCACAACCAACCGTCGGCTCAACCTTACCTACACGTGAGAAAGTCTAGGGATCCTTTTTTGTGCAAACCGTTCCACTGGCTCGAAACCAAACCTTATCGGCTTCCCGAATTATTCGAAGTCCGTCACTCGTCCAGAACCACGTCCATCCTCCGACCTCGTGCACCCACCTCGCGCAAAACGAGCCTCCTTCTCACCACGACACAACGCCAGGGGAAAATTGAAAACTTCAAAAATGTCCGAACCGGGCCCCGAATCAATCCCTACAAGCGCTGACCCGCGAAGCAAGCGGCCCGTGAAACGACTCGCCGTAACCCCCCACGGCGAACAAGCTTCACAAATCGAACACCTTTTTCGCGACCCGAGCAAAGAAATCCGCCTCCCCTCTGCATCCAAACACCGAACCGCGTCATCGCTCCCCGCGCCCCCTGAGATCGTCGCGAATGTGCAGGGTTCGTCGGCTGGTGCGGGGTCGGGCGAGTTCCACGTTTACAAGGCTAGTCGGAGGCGAGAGTATGAGCGGTTACGGCTGATGCAGCAGGAGGTTGATCGGGAGAAGGACGAGAGTGAATGGGCAAAAAAGATGGAGGAGAGTAGGCGGAAAGATGAGGAGAAGACGGACAAGAATCGCAAGCGGAGGGAGAAGAGGAATGCGGCGAAGAGGGGGAAGAAGAAGGGTGGTCCTACAGCTGGCGGTGGTGATGCAGGCAAGGGAGCGGATGATGGGATGGATGTTATAGAGGATACAAAGGCTCCGATGAATGGCTCTGGGGACGGGATTGATGGGGAAGCGTACGTCGAGACGCCTGGTGTCATCATTCATGACGATTAAGCGGTCGCATATGTAAAAGCAATGTGCGAAATGAAGATACCCTTTTTAATTTTAGTCTAGGATATTCATACAGATCGAGTTAGATCATGCAGCATTATGTACTCGTTTTTATTCCAGTTTCCCTAGCGTCTATTCTTCGCCGCCAGCAGCGGGAGCTGCCTGCTGTGCGGTCTTACCACTGCAAATATCATCGACACGAAGAAGCAGGCATGCGGACTACTCATAGTTAGCGGATGGTCCAGTCAGGTGTGGGGTTGCGACGACTTACCTCGACAGCGGTCTTGATGCTCTGAAGCTTAACCGCCTCGGGTTCCCAGACACCATACTCCTTCATGTCAACCAGGGCACCGCTATCACCATCAAGACCCCATGTGGTGTGGCCTTCGACGTGCTTAGCCCTCATGCGGGTCAGGACTCGGATCGGGCTTGCTCCAGCGTTCTGTGCCAGTGTGCGGGGAATAACCTCCATGGCATCAGCCACAGCCTTGTAGGGCCATTGTTGGACACCTTCAATGGATTTGGCAAGCTGGCTGAGCCTAACGGACACAGCCATTTCAATAGCGCCACCACCGGGGGAAAGACGGGGGTGGAAGATAACATTCCGAGCAACGGACATAGCATCCTGCAAGTTGCGCTCAATCTCGTTGATAATATCCTTGGACGGGCCACGGAGAAGAATTGTGCAGGCCTTGGGGTTCTGGCACTTTCGGAGGAATGTGAAGTATTCATCGCCAATCTTCTCAATCTCGAACAGACCGCACTCAGTTCCAACATCGGACTCTTGGAGGTCGTCCACACGGTTGACAATCGTCGCACCTGTGGCTCTGGCGATACGGTTGTTATCCGTTTTCCTCACTCGGCGAAGCGCTGTGACATTAGCCTTCATCAAGAAGTGCTGTGCAAGATCTAGAAATCAAGGTTAGATAGTTGCTTCGCCCAGATGTAAAACAAAAAGCCCTACCGGATACACCCTTCTCAGTGATAACGATGTCAGGCTTCAGGGCCAAAATGGCGTCACACATGTGCTTGACTTGCTCCTCCTCAATCTGCAGAATGCGGTTCCAGTCGTCCTCCTTGGAAATCTCAATGTTTGTCTGTGATTCACCCTTCTTATACTCCAACGGACAATCCAGCAGGATAATCCTGGGGTTCTCGATTCTTCTCCGCATCTTGGGGTGGGTAATGTCCTTGTTGACCATCACTCCATCGATCACCTCGCTGTCCTCGATCTGACCACCAGGAATCTTCTCAATACGGGCGTATCGCTTAATGTCAACCTCTTGCTTACCGCCACCAGCATCAAACGAGACCGTGCGGACGGCCTTCAGCGCCAAATTGCACATCAGGTCTGACCACCGCGAAACGAACTTTGTGCCGATAGAAGACTTGATAAGAGTGTACATCGCCTGGTCGTCATCGATATCCACGGGAAGCGAGACCTCCTCGACGATTGCAAGTGCATCTGCTAGGGCGCGTTTGAAGGCGGAGATGATAACGACGGGGTGGATGTTACGTTCGAGCTGAGGGAGGGCCTGCGCAAGCATTTCACCAGCTACAGCGGTCAGCACGATTCATAGACATCAAGGCAAAGGAACTTAAGTATTCCTTACCAAGAATAATAACAGTGGTCGTTCCATCACCAACTTCCTCGTCTTGGGTACGGCTAAGCTCAATCATGCTCTTAGCGGCGGGGTGCGAGACCTCAATTTCTCTGAGAATAGCATGTCCGTCGTTGGTAAGGACAATTCCTCCCATGGGATCCAGAAGCATCTTCAACATGGCCTTGGGTCCCAGACATGACCGGATAATATCCGCGACTCTGAAAGGTATTATGTTAGGCCCAAGGCGGGGTGATGTGGGAAATCTCGACGTACGTCTTTGCAGCGGTAATGTTCGACAGCTGAGCCTTGCGTCCGACCTGTCTCTCACCACCATTGGTGTCTGAAACCTATTAGCTCTCCGCGGGGGCTCAAATGTCAACTTTCTGGCATCACGTACTCATCACCACCACCGGAGCCTGCATTTTGGCGGTGTTTCGGGGCTTGCGGGCGAGAAAAAGGGAACTAGAAGAAGAAGTCCGCAACGACAGTGAAATATGGACCAGGGTAAGAAACCGTGGGTCAATCAAGCCGCGATTTTCGAAAGGAGATCTGGAGATGTTGCGCCCGCCTTCACCTTCAAATTTCCAGCGCTCGTTGAAGTGGGATTGCGGACTGGAAGCTCACCGCCACTATTCTCCTTTCGGATTAGTGGGTTGTCCCCCTGATCTCTTGAATATTCATGCCTGAGGAATCAACATTTCAAGATCAAGATATAATTCGAAAAGTGTTCAATCACTATTGCATATTCATAATCACATTAGTTGCGCCCTCCCATATTCAGCTATAATCAAATATTATTTAATGTCCTGAACTCCCGCATTGCCAGAAAACCACGCCAAATCCCCAAATATTTGTCCAGATCCAACATCCAACCAGACCAGCACGCTGCTATGGAACAGAAGTCACTTGCTTAAAACCCTCTTTGCCCGCTGGAATCTCATGCGAATGCGATCACACACATCCGATATGTAAGATAAGCACTTCTTCCGTGAATCATGTGAGAACCTGCCCTCTCGCTTCCAGAACTTTTCTTCGGCCCTAGCTTCGTAGACGTAGAATGGGCCAGCACATCTCCACGACATGTATGAACTGTACGACGACTCTCGCCGGCCATTGCAGGAAGCGATATAGTAACTCCTGGAAGCACACGTCTCCGCACAGGGCAGACAGCTCCTCGGGAAGCCACTAGCATCACGTAGCCCAGCAACACAAGTATCACTCAGCACAGATACAGGCATAGGCATAGCCCGTCCTCGTCCTCGTCCTCGACTCACACCACAAGAAACAGACTTCGGAGTCCACTCATGTCTTACTGGACACCAGCTCATTCCAACAGGCCGCGCAATGCCATGGTCTGCCTCATTCATAGTCCGAGCCTCGAGCTCCCTCGTCGCCGCAACCTTGGCGAGCATATTCTGGTACCACTTCTCGGCATATATTTCGCTCACTGATCCATTGGAATCGCCGTACTTCCGTACTCGGCGATGCAGGTTCTGTTTGTGTTCTTTCTGCAACCGGTGTACTCGCTCGGCTTGTATCTCGCGCATGTTGTTCTGCAGGTGGAGGGGAAGCTTAGAGAGGGCGGCTTCGTCGAGTTCAAAGAAGACTTCTTCTTCTTCTTCGGCTATAGAGTAGGTGTCATCGTTTAGGTGTGTGTTTCGATGTTGGGGCGTGTACTGAGAGGCTTGGTGCTTTCTGTTATGGCGGGTTCTGATGGTGGGGGGGTTGGAGGAGAGTATGTCCATTAGCAGCGTGGCGTCGGATGGCATTTTTGTTGTGAATTTTTTTAAAAGAGATGAGACTTGGGTCTCTAAAGTCGAAGGTTATTGGAAAGTGGAGGTGGTTGGTTTCAGTGATGACTTGTGTGAATGTAGAGAAGTATGAGAATCAAATGTTGACCGGGATGAATCTGGAGGGATGTAAACATGAACTAGTAGGCCATTCTATCTAAGTTATTATTAAGTTCAAGGTTGTTTATCTCTAGAGTATGCAGTGAATGACCCTTGGTAAACAATACTTGAGCTAATTCATGTTTCTCGTGGTGAGGTTCCTATGGCAAAACACAGTATGTGAGAAGATTATGGGGCCTGCTATACACACACCAGCCTCTGCTAGCGACATACTAATTAACCTTACCCCTAAGCAGTGTTTGCATGTACACAGGCACTTTAGCAGGAACTTTAGCAGGAACTTTAGCAGGTGCTTTAGCAGGTGCTTATTAAAGTAGGCTCAAAGATTATTTACTTAATGGTTAGTCTGTCTGTATATTCCAGCTGTACACACACTGTTCCTTACCAACAGCCATCTTATTTACTAGGGACGGTGTGTGTATAGCGGTCCCCAAGACTATACCAACACTTCTTTAAGACACTGGCACCCTTTTCAAGTGTTAGTATGTATTTCTCAGATAGATAAGGCACTTGATCATAGGACTTTGCATATTCAATGGCAATATAAACACTATCGTACAGTATCCAAAGCAAGAGGGCTTTATATAGGACTTATAGACCAAAGCACCTAGCCAACCCAGGGTATAAATGCCCTCCCACTCCAACCTCAGAACTCCCGGCTCTCCCCAATATCACAAATATCAAACACCCCAGTTTCTGGTATCTCGTGCTTTTTCAGCGCTTCCTTGAGCTTCCTGGGAGGCTCAAACACATCCTCTTCCGTCAAGACCCAAGTACCCCAATGCATTCCCAGGGCCTGCTTGCACTTGGTGTCCTTGAATATCTCAACTGCATCATGAGGGTCCGAGTGTATAGGGCTCATAAAAAATCGTGGATCGTATGCCCCAATTGGGATCAGCCCGAGATCAAATGGGCCGCGGAATTCCCCTACCTGCTTGAACGCAGGGCACGAAGGGAAGTTGTACTCTGGAGCATGGTCATCTACGTCTTCCGGAAGCTCCGGTACTGTTCTGTAACCGGTGTCTCTGTGAAATGATGCGAGCTTAGCAATGGCTTCCGTGACACAGTTTGAGCGACGCTTACCCGGCGAAATAGACCTTGCGGCCTCCGGACTCCACATACCACGAGGCCCATAGAGTCTTACATCGGTCAAACGGAGTTCTGGCGCTGAAATGCTGGCAAGGCAAGCAGCCAATTCGAGCACTAATATCTGCTGCTTTTGGGCCGCTGCTCTCCCCAGGCGTCTTAATCTCAGTCACCGACTGCGACGGAGAAAGCGAAATATCACGCTCATCCCACCAATCGAGCTCCGTCACGTTCAGGATTCCAGTCTCGATAAACCAGTCCTTATTTCCAAGAGGGACGAAGAAATGGCAGTTTGGGTGTCGCTTATGGATATCTTTGACAGTGGGTAGCGACAGATGATCATAATGATTGTGAGAGATTACAACCGCATCAATGATGGGTATATCTGCGATTTGGCATGGCGGTTCTGTATAGCGCTTTGGGCCAAGCCAAGACAGTGGGGAACATCGGTCTTCGAACACAGGATCAAACAAAACTCGAAGACCGCCGGGGAGCTCAACATAGAAACAAGCATGGCCTAACCATGTTGCGCGCAAGGTGGAAGTCTCTCGACTAGGTAGAAACTCCGGTTTATGCACAGGGACAGTTGGTGGAGTGGTGTCAGGGCGATTAGCTTTGCCAGATACCAGACGCCTATTAAATCGTTAGCAGTCTGCGCACAGCTCATTCAAAGTCATGCGGCTTCACACCATAGCATCTTCCCTTGCTTACTAAACGGTGCGGTCCAGGAGCTATTACATTGTTCAGCATCAGACGCATTATGCAGCTTCTCTTTCAACATACTCCCAAGGATTATCGAATCCGTTTTTAACATGATGCACCTTCTTGCTGGCGTCCTCGGGCCCTGACGAAACAGGCGACGCTGACACAGTCAAGGCATATACAACGGTCGCTGTGGACGAGGCCATCCTCAATTTTGTCGACGTGAAATTTGGGGATTGAAATGCAAATTTGCTATATGGCCGAAAGTAAGACCAGCGTCGCAAAACGAACTGCATGTTCGATAGCCACTACGCCAGGACTGAACCGTGTTATATAGAAAGTCAAAAGGTGGCAGCACAGTCTTAATGCGGGATTCTTGTGCAACGCTCCGGGCTTGGCAGACAGAATCGATCTTCCGCTATTGGATCGATTGCTGCTACCTCAGAATTATAATGCGTAGCCTGCGATGCCTTCGGGGCTGGATTCGCACCGACTCCGTGTCTGCCAGGACGCAGGCCTTCGTCACACTCTTTTTTGGCTAATTCAAGCCACAAGGGCCGTTAATGCCGATAACTCCGAACAGGGATCGATCAGCGTCTCCAGTTCGCCCGATTCGCCCGAACAGAGAAAATCTCAAGATGTTTGCAACAGACACTCCAGGCATCAAGGAGAACGACAACATATGGCTTAAAGGGATAAACGTGAGGTTATAATTGATCGCTCGGAGTTAGAATGCCAGACTGATGATGCGCTAATATCAATCAGCATTAAGACAGAAGCAGTTAGCTCGGCCCATCGCCTCCGTGCTCCGCCTGAGGAAAATCATGGTCTAATCCAATTTAGGACTCCCTCTTTAACTGCAAGCGCCCTCGACAAGCCGCATGGTTCGATCTTAATGGTCGTTATGGACCAAACTGGACCGATTCTTCCAGGGCAGCCTTCTCCCGGGGATCTTGTTGTCCAACGAAGAAATGAGGCCATCCAGGCCGCGGCGCAGCCGACCGGAGACGGAGGTCTGCTCTCCCAACTTACGAGCAACCCTTTTTTCACAGCGGTAAGAAAGCCTGAAGGTCGCTAAACCCGAAGACAGGTCACCGGCTAAACCAATCGTGCTATTAGGGATTCGGTCTCGCAGGACTCGGAGCGGCCCTAGGAGTTGCGCGGAAAGGCCTTCGACATGGCGCGGATCTGCTTCGGCGACGGATGCTTGTAGAGGTCGAAATCACTCACAAGGACGATTCATACCCGTGGTTTCTACATTGGATGACATTGTATCAACAATCGCAGCTTAGCGCAGCTCAGTCCGCCGCCAGCAGGTCTGGTGTGATGGACTCGGTCATGCGAAGACTGACCCCCGGAATGCGCCAACTTTCCATCCAGACACTGAAGAAAGAACAACCGAACGGAGCCATCAATACCCATTTCACGCTAGTTCCCGGACCTGGAAAACATATCCTACGTTATAAGAACGCGTTTATCTTCGTCAACCGAATGCGCGAGTCCAAATCACAGGACATAACCACCGGTCGGCCGTGGGAGACAATCACTCTGACAACACTCTACTCGCAACGACACATTTTTGAAGACCTCTTCACGGAGGCCCACAACTATGCCGCGAAATCGTACGAGGGAAAGACTACAATATACCGTGCAGAAACGAGTTCTTGGACACCTTTTGGCGAGCCGCGACGCAAACGTCCGCTGGAGTCGGTGATACTAGACAAAGGTGTGAAGGAGCGCATTGTGAATGATGTCAAGGACTTTTTATCCAGCGGGAAATGGTACCATGACCGTGGGATTCCATACCGCCGAGGATATCTCCTCTTCGGACCACCGGGGACTGGCAAGAGCTCATTTATCCAGGCTTTGGCCGGAGAATTGGACTATGATATTGCAATTATGAACCTGAGCCAGCGTGGGATGACCGACGATCGACTCAATTACTTGTTGACTATCATTCCTAAACGGACGCTTGTGTTGTTGGAGGACGTGGACGCGGCGTTCTCGAACCGCCGCACTCAAACGGATGAGGACGGTTATCGCGGCGCTAACGTGACTTTCTCCGGTCTATTGAATGCGCTGGACGGAGTAGCAAGCGCTGAGGAGCGAATTGTGTTTCTTACCACTAACCACGTGGAGCGGCTTGACCCGGCTCTGGTCCGTCCTGGCCGTGTCGACATGACTGTACGCCTAGGAGAAGTCACTCGTCATCAAGTCGGATGTCTCTGGGACCGATTCTACGGCGATTTGGATACGACCGGGTCTTATCGGCAAACGTTCCTCAATAGACTCCAGGAATTAGGAGTCCTCGAAGACGAGAACGGCTTCAAAACCGATCGGTCAAAGACCACGAGCGCTGCGGCTCTCCAGGGCTTGTTTTTGTATAATAAAGGAGACATGGACGGAGCCATCGCGATGGCTAAAGGACTTATTCAAGGAGGCCATGATGAGGACAGTAGACCTTGACGGCCTAGATTACCTGTACATATATTGTGTCACTATAAGTTGTGCGATAGACCCAAATAATCCTGTATAATATAAAGAATTATCCATGTCAGTCTGCGTTCAGCCGAACCGTTGGCGTCGTGCAGCTTTTTCTCTCACCAAGCTCCGGGTCAGCTCCTCAGCCTCGCATCACCAACACTCTTCTTTACCAACAACCTAGGTTCATCGAATCATAGGAGCTCCCTATGCCGAGTTTATTCTTACTGGAAGATTACATGAAATGTCATGTTGGAAATGGGATGCACTGACCCAGTCCACGCGCCAATCAAGTTCTCAGTTCCTTCAGCGCTGCCCGCTACCTGATGACGACCGCCCATTGTAGCATGGGACATCATCCTTCAAGAATTCAGCGCTTGGAAGGCAGCAAATCATCGTTGCCATCGAACCGTTCTCTAAGCGCTGCGAATGCAGGCAAGCCACTCACTGTGATTGGGACCGACAGATCTCCGACGGACCAGGCAGGAGTCAGCGTTAAGCGCCCGCGTGGGCTCTCAGGAACAACACGCAGAACAAATGCCTGCTCTTCACACTTACAGGAGCCTGTCATAATTCAGACCCTGATTCTCCACCAAGATAACTTTGTGATGATTCAGGAGCCAAGACATGACGGGCGCCCACTTTGTCCTCGTCCTGGGGTTAGCTTCTGTGGCTGGCGATGCTGGTATATAGTGATGGCTATGAGACCCGTTCCTCCTTTTCGACTGTTGCTGCTGGAATTCTCATATTCTCTTCTGATTCTGTTTTGCCTTTCCCGCTCATTGATTGAGTTGAGGGGCTGCAGTTTATGTACGACGCGACTGCTGTGCAAGCCTCGTCTTCAATTGCCTATTCACGAGTTTCGTTGAACTAGCATTGAGCAGGTCTCTTCCATCTACAGCCCAGCCAGTCTGAGGTACAGCCATGAGCAACTCGCAGTTTCAGCTTTTCCCCCCCCCTGCCCCGCAGGGGATTCCTAAGAACCCTTTTCGCAAGGCCCCCAGACGGCCATCGATCGATACCCAGTCGTCGGTATCAACGCCACTAGATGAATTCAAGGCCAAGGGCGCGGAGGCAAAGGCCGTTGTCTTCCAAGTTGTCGAGCCGAGTAGCATCAAGCCTCCACCGGAAGCAAGTCTCCCTCCACCTCCGCCACACTTGTTTACCCCCGAACTGGTGGCAGGTCCATCGACCGAGTCATCTCGATCTAGCCCGCCGCCTGAACGGAGAGCATCTCCCTCAATTGAAGTCAATCAGGTGTCAAGCCAGTGTGACGGACAATATGGTGCAAGCCTTCGGCCTCATAGCCATCCTCAACCTTCTGTTTCCCCCGTCGTTCCCATGAGATCGATATTCCCTCAATTCAACCCTGCTGTCCCTCTCAGCCAACAGCAGTACAACAATGGAATCTCTAACAATTTCTCGCGGCCACGAGTCAGACCGTCACTTGAAATCCAGACCACAATGCCAGAGATTGACCGAGTGCTTGGGCCGAAGACAGTCCCAGCTGACATTCACGACTTTCCAGCGGATGTCCTCGATCCAGTTGAGATTCAATATTCATCTGCTGCACAGCTCAAACGTCTTTGGGACATCACAAATGGACAGAAGCTCAATGACTCCTCAGGAAACTTCAATCTTCGAATGGAACGGTGAGCCTGGAGTCTACTGCTGAATTTGGAACTAAATGATTTACTGACTAACTAACTGATATATTATAGACCCGATCCCGCAACATTCGTCTTTGGTGACCCGAATTCACCCTTCTACACTATGCAAACATACTCCACGAACGAAATGTCTCTTACTAGAGCCAACCCCTCACTACCGAACAGCAACATCCCTATCATGATGTTCCAGCTTGAAGAGCGTAGTCGTCGCGATCCCCCAAACGATGGTCTTGTCACTCACCTCTTCTCGCGGCTCGCCGCTATGCTCGCCATCGACCAGGCAGCAGACCTAGCCAGACAACACCAGCTATCACCCCCGGATGCTGCAGAGGTTGAGACAAACGCTTTGAAACGAGCAGCCGCTCTAGAGTCTTGCAAACTCTCATGGAACGCGATCAAACGAGTCTACGAGCTGCGGCACCCTTCGTTAAGCCGGCCGTACCCGAACCAGGAGCCTCAACCTGCAACACCACCAGCCCTCATTGGCGCTGCCGGTATACCTCTTTCTCCGCGATCCCAGCATCGCTCTAGTGCGCTGCATATCACAGTCTCAACCCCATCAGTGACTCGAGGACAAAGCCAAGCGCCGACAATTCTCGTCACAGCACCATTTCAAGTCAATACTCTCGACGGCGCTGCCTCTGCAGTCGCCTCACCTCGCACATCTACCCTCCCTTTCTCCGGCTCTAATTCCGAATCAGACGAAACCCTTGCCTCCCTCGACCTACGCACGATGACCCTGTCCATCTGCACATCTGCAATCAACGATGCTATTCCCTCACTGTATACCATCGACTCCGTTGTCGCCGCCATTCTCGCGGTTGCAGTCTCGGATGTAACCACAAACCCTGTACTAGGCGACATGCCACTTTACGACCCCTCGAGACCCCAAATACAACTACCCATACCACCGCGACCTGCCCATACAAACACACGCTTAACCCGACCAAAGCTCTTCGCAACTCTCGCAGAACGTGACGACGCCGAACCACCCCATCTCGATATTGAAATCCCAACTCATACACAAACTCAAATCCAAGCACCAAAAGAGCACCGCAAATGGTGGTCTGTATTCCGCTCAAAGCTCACTCGGATTCAAGTAAAGCGACGTCAAAAAGCCAAGGGCAAGTCCAGCGCAAATTCTTCCCCGACTTCTCCAGAGGAATTCGACCTCGAGAAGTACGGGGTCAAGATCTCTTCGACGGTGGAAAAGCACGCCAAACAAAAGGAGCTGCCTGGTCTTGCGCGCGGGCTAGTGAAGATCTTCGTCTGGGGAATTAAGCTGATGTTCTGGGCGTTGACGGTTGCGTTCAAGGTCATGGCGTGGGGGTTGAAGAAGGCTCTGGGGTAGAGCTTGACGCCGTTGCTGATTGATTGATTTACACATTTTCCCTTGCTGAGGACTGGATACTTAATTATGACTATGGCTATGGATGGTATGGGCAAATGATCTTTGTGATATCCTTTGAGTTTTGGTGCATTTATATATAGGTGCTTTGGTGCATTGGTTACCCAACCGCTTAGAGGCATAATATAAATTCCTCTTGTCATGGAAATCTGGAATACAGCCACATACCAGCTTTATGCCCATAAGCAAAAGCCAACTTTGAAAGATCTTATGAATTTGGGGGTCCTGAGTCATTGTGCGGGGGTATACCCAATATGGCCTAATTGCTCAAAAACCCTCCCTCCAAAAATCGTGTTTTCTGCTCCCGCAGCCCCCCCTCAACTTTTAAGTGGAGATGTTTATTGCCCTACCTGCTTTGTATGGTAAAACAAACACGCCTGCTTTGCGTGTAAGGATTGCTTTAAAGCTTGCTCACTCAGAGGCTCACTCAGAGGTTCGTTAAAATCAGAAGGGGGTCTTCAGCAATTAGGCGTACCCAATATATATATTGTGACTGTGGTTGGCAAAAGCAACCTCCTGGTCTACACAACGTGTAATAGGTCAAACTAAATGGTCATGTCATTCAAGATCAAATGTCATTACTCTGATGCACCTGTCATATTGTATGAGAAAAGACTTAACACCCTTGGCTATACTCCGCAGGGTGACTCACAACACAACGGGTGTGCGTATGCGTATCCGTATCAGGACGCCGTCACCTCGGCCCCAACGATCCCTTGGCACAGGGGAGGTATACTCCAACGTATAAGTATTGGTAGAGGTACCCACCTACCATATTAGCTTCTTTTCTCTCTTTCTATTTACCCGAATATTGGATCTCGAAGCAAAATCACACTGTTTATAAGACCATCACAACCCACCTAGCCAAGCCAGCTCTTCTACACACAATCGCTGCAATGTCCGCCCCCTCCGACACTACCGCCCTCAGTCCCCTGAAAGAGAACATGAAAAAGGCCTACGACAGCGTGGCGCCGCTCTACAACGAATGGACGAGATCCACGCACCTGATACGCATCCACTACATAAAGAAACTCCTCGAGCATCTTCCCGCATCGCCAGACCTGCTCACAATCCTCGAAGCCGGCTGCGGCGCTGGCGACCCCATAACGTCGCTCCTGGGCCAGGCCACAGACCCCAAAACAGGCCAGCCGCGGTTCAAAGTCATCGCGAACGATATTTCAACGTCGCAGCTTGAATTGGCAGAGGCTTGTTTGTCTGAATTCAAAGACCGGGTTGAGTTTCGAGGCGGCGATATGATGGGTCTTTCCTTTGCGGACGCGAGTCTCGATGCCGTTGTGGGCATGTATAGTTTTATTCACCTACCAAGGGAGGAACAGGTTGTGTTCCTGCGGAGGGTGTATGCCTGGCTGAAGCCGGGTGGATGGTTCTTAGGGAATTTCTCGGTGCAGGAGCTGGAAAGTGCCCTTGACGAGAGGTGGTTGGGGTGCGGGGTTGATGGAGGGGTGATGTTTTGGAGCGGATGGGGAGCGGAGAAGACGTGTGAGATGTTGGGAGAAATTGGATTTGAGATGGTTGTTCAAGAGATTGTTAAGGATACAGAGGAGGATGATGGAAAGAGTATAGAGGTTCCCTTCATTTGGGTTCTGGCGAGGAAGAACTAGAAACTTGCGGTTGCGACAAATATTTCTTGGTTGAAATAAAATCCATGAAATTAATGTACTCCGCGCATATGTCGCTTTGACGCTGATACTCAGACATGGTAGAAAGATTTGCAAACACGTAGAAGAAGAATTAAAAAGGAGGGGGGATAGAAGCTGCCCTCCTTCACCGCATATCGACGAAGAACAGATAGCGCAGCCGAATCTGAGAGACGTCGTACACAATGTACTCGTTGTACATCAGGCCTGCTTGGTTATTGTTGAGTTGTGCAGGTCCCGCCGATACATCGGGCATCTTGATCCCTTGCAGGTCCGAGTGGACACCTCCGGCGTCCTTCCATCCACCAGGAATGGTTTGACCCTTACCTAGCGTTGAGTAACTACCCGCTTTCTTCGCATTCTCTCCAGCGTGGTAATCGGAATGATAGAGTTCGTACAAGGGGTCACCAAGCTCAACGTCACCCAAGAGAAGCAAACCCTTGCCTCCACTGTTGTAAGAGCAGCAGTAGTTGGCGGACTTGCTGGACATATCGGCGAAGTAGACACCCTTTCCAAACATGTAACCGCTGGCAGGGGCCTCTGGGGGCGCAATACGGAGACCTTGGCTGAGGATACCACCATAGTTGGTGCTTCGAGATCCGTGCCAAAGTAGACGGCGGTTGCTGTTCTTGAGGCTCGAAAATGACGATGACGTGAATCGGTCGTGCTCACCCTTTCGCTCAATACGGAAAATATCGAGGACCTGTCCAATCTTAGTACATCGCTATCAAATAGCAAACACAGCACTAACCTTGTATCTCAAGTGGTGGGTGGCTCCACGGGATTGTGTAAGGTAGTTCTCCAGCTCGGTGAACTCAGTAGACTTGTGATCCAGAGGTGCCATTTCTTGCATTCCCAGTCCTTCGAACTGACGATCAATTGGATTTACATCCTCCGCCTTGCTCGCGTCTTTCAAGATGCTGTTGGCGACTTCCATATCCGTCAAGGTTTCAAGAAGCTCGACCTCCTTCTTGATATAGGTCTGATCATTCAAAACTGGTGGCCGGTTACGTCCGAAAACGTGGGGAATCGTGGTGAAGTAGCGGTTGCTGAGCTGCTCCATGGCGGCTTGAAACTGCATACCGTATCTTGAGGTCGCCAGTGTCGGGGTGGCTGCAAGTTCTGCTAACTCTCTGAGCGTAGCGAAACCGGCTTGCAGAGTTCTCTTGCTCAATTTACCAAGCGGCAGTTTCTTTGCGTCGTAGGACATTTGAGCCATGGTCGAGAGGAAGTACTCTTGGTTGAAGATAAAGCTGACAAGGTTCTGAACCGCCTTGGGAAGTTTACTCTGGACGGTCTCTGACGCTTCCTTGCCAGGTTTGATGTCCGCTTCGTCTTCGTCTTCGCTTTCTTCGTAGTTGCGCTCAATGAATGTGTACTTGTTCGCTTTGGGATCTTTGAGACGGTCTTTCCAGGCTAAGCCAGACTTGTCCTTGAATTTCTTTTCGAAGAACTTTCGGGCGCTGTCGAGGGTACCGTCACCCAGATGAGCAGATTGGCCGTTCTCGCCAACACGGCCCCATCTAGTCCATGTCTGGTACTTGGCTCCATCTTGTGAGACCAGTAGTTGGACGCGATAGAACTTATTGTTATTAGCAGCTGCCACCGTTTGATTCAAAGTAGCATCCCAGATAAGGCCAGATTTGTCGATGTGCACCGCGGGACCTTTCTCAGAGTTAGCTCACTGTTAGAGTTTGGTGAGGGAGGTAATTACCAGCCCAGCCAGCGCCGTTGGGGTAATAACCCTCGTCAACCTCGACCTTGAGTTTGCCTGCCTTTTCCTTGGTTACCCGTTGCGCATCCTCAACGCCATTCTTGAGCTTCTTGCTGGAATTATCCTCGTCAGCATCCAGAGCGTCATTCGCACTGCGTTTCTTGTCTGATTTGGCGGGTGCGCTATCGGGTTGGGTTTTATTTTCTGGGTTATGAGAGCCAAAGTGATATGACTTTTCAGATACCGGCTTGTTTGCCTTTTCCGAGGCCAGCAGCCAGTCGAGAGTCACGATTTCGCATTTCTGAATACCACAAGCTTGTTGGACTAGCATAGCAAGCCGAGTGAGCAAGGGACGCAGAAAGCAGGCGCCTAGGCGGCGTCGACTCACACTTGGTACCGTTCTTCTCCACCTCTTTTTGAGTAGTGATGAGATGAGTACAGTCAGCGCCAACTGAGGAAGAAAAAGTGGCTCCTTGACTTTCTACAATCTTTTTCAGGTCGGCTGCAGCAGTTGAGTAACAAGTCAGTTCACGTCTTTGTATACGAGCAAAACCTCTCCAGGAGACACTAGACGGGGCTCGACCTTGCTTGTAGCCGGGAAAAGTCCCGCTCACGGCGATGACCAGTTTGTTGAACGATCTCGCAGGCATTTTGCGATGCAATTGACATCCAAGAACACGAAGAAAAGGGAGGAATTCCACGAGAACTGAAGATGAGAAGGAGAAGGGAGGGAAAACACGAGAACCCCGGACCTGAGGCTGAAATGCGGCGCAGACCGGTTGGGGCGAAAATAAATTAACTAAAAGCCAAGAACAGAACTTGAAGATGGACGGAATCTCGAGAATTGAAGATATTTACGCAGATTCCGGGAGCTTGGGATTCGAAGCTTTTAAAAGTGACATCTCAAGCTAACCCCAAGTCTACCGCAAACAAAAGTTCCACTTCATCGCCTAAAGCTCAGGCTCCCGCGCACCTGCCTAGCAGGCAGGCAAGGCACCATCGCGGGTTTCACGGATCCTGTGTAGTGACTGAGGGTCTTTTCATTGCCACAATTCACTCTCTCTCCCAAGGTCGAGCCTACAGTGGCATGACAAAAGTTTTCGCTATCCCAATTGCCCCACAGTAAGCACTAGCTATCAACCGCTTCCTAATTAGGCCTAGTTAAAGCTATTCTGCCGACCAAAACAACGCGTAGATGCATTAT